>JAPFBE010000235.1:0-81333 GCA_034336665.1 Luscinia megarhynchos | reverse complement strand
GTTTCTACTGCACAGGAGTCAAGACTCTGGATCTTGGCTCAACATGGCAAAGTTCCCGTGTTTGGACAGACCCAAAGGCTGCCAGTGGGGAGAGAGGGGCTCGGCACAGGGGTGAGCGAGGAACGGACAAACAGACACGCGGACAAATGGCCCTGGCGCTTCAGTTTCAGCAGCAGCAGCAGTGGTCGCAGCAGGAGCAGCAGCAGCAGCGAAAGAAGCAAAAGAAGCGGCTTTGTCGACTCGCTCTTGTTTCTTCTCTCCCTCTCTCACAGTCCCGCATGCTCTCCCGCAGTCCTGCACGCTCTCTCGCTCTCCCTCTCCCGCTGTCCCCCTCCTCTCCCAGTCTCCCTCTCCCCGTTCCAGACCAGGCCATGCCCCCAGCCGGGGCTGCCCCGTCCCTGTCCCCGCCCGTCCTGCCGCACTCTCGCCTCCGCCCGGCTCTGGCCGTACTGGCGGTGGCTCTGCTGGGCGGGCATCAGTGCCTGGGGCTGGGGCGGCATCGCCTCCCTTTGGCTCCCCCTGGCCTGAGCCCGGCCCGAGCTCCGCCGCTCAGCAGCGCGGCCGCCGGCCCTGGGGCGAGCTGGTGAGCGAGCCGGGGCGTGCCGGGCGGGGATGAGCCGAGGCCCGGCAGGGTGGGAGCGCCAGGAGCCTCGAGGGAGAGCGGGCGTGGGGCCAGCAGAGCATCCCGGGCTGGGTGAGGGCTTCCCGAGCCCTGGCACGGCATCAGCCCCGCTGACGGCATCGTGCTCCTCCCGCAGCCCGACGGCACCAGCGCACCGCTGGAGATCGTGCTGCTGGACAAGGTGTCCCCTGGCTCCCCTGGTGTCGTCCAGCTGCTGGAGTGGCTTGAGCTCCCCAACACCATCGTGATGGTGCTGGAGCCCGGAGCGGTGTCAGGACCTGCAGCATTTCATTCGGGCACGGGGGTTCCTGTCCGAGGAGTGGTGTGGGAGCTGTTCCGCCAGGTGCTGGAGGCCGTGGGGCACTGAACCAGCTGCGGGGTCCTGCACAGGGACATCAAACCAGAGACCATCCTGCTCAGCCTGGCCACTGGGCAGGCAAAATTGATCGACTTTGGCTGTGGCAGCTACCTGCAGGACACAGCCTACACCCAGTTTGCAGGTGAGCCCACGCAGGGATGTGCTCCAGTCCCAGCATCTCCTGGCAGAACATCTCAAAGCCCTGGGTGTGGCAGTGGGGATTCTCCTTTTTGCTGCCACTCATGGCACTGAGCCTTCAGCCAAGTTGCTTTTGAGCAGGGGTGGGTGGGGGCTGGTTTCCAGCCCTGCTGGCAGCCTTTGCCAGCCACTCTGCCCAGGACTGGGGCTCAGCTGGGGCAGCCAGCCTGACAGAAACACCCGAGTGTGGGGGTAACAGAGAAGTGGGACATACCCTGTGCATCAGCTGATTTGGTATGCAGGTGAGAAAGGGCTTGGACTTCTGTGTTCTCCTTGTTTGCTTTGGCATCATAATGTATTTTGGGGCAATGTATGCAGGGAGGATGAAGGCATGGGTTTGCCCCAGCACAGAGTGGGTTTTCCCTTGTCATGGTCAGGCCTTTCAAGGGACTCCACTGCCCTCTTCCAACACCAGTGGCTTCTTTTCCGACCCAGATATTGTAAACAAGTCCCAGGTGCTGGCAAGAGGGCAGTGGATCACAGCACGTGCCACTGGGGCAGCCCCTGCATGCCCAGGGATGCTGGGGCCAGGCTCTGGGAGCAGCAGCATCCCCCTGATGAACTCCATCTGTATTCCATAGGAACCCTGTCCTACAGCCCCCAGAATGGACCCACTTTGGCTGGTACTATGGCAAGCCAGATACCATCTGGTCCCTGGGCATCCTGCTGCACCAGATGGTCTGCGGGGAGCACCCTTTCAGGAGGGGCCAGAACATCAGCTGGGATCAGCAGCTCTTGCTGCCACTATGGCTCTCTCGAGGTGGATCCTCATCTCTGGGCACAGGGCAAATACCAGTGCTGGGAGACAGCAGGGAGCTCGTGAGCATCCTGCTCTGGCAGCTGCTGAGGACGTGGCACATGTCCTGCTCTCCTGCTCTCCTCCAAAACAACGAGCTGATAGGAAGGTTTTGGCCCAGCTCTGAGCACATGCAGCATGGCCTGGGCAAGGGAACAGTGGGGCAAAGGGGGCTGGAGCCTTCTCCAACTGACCAGTGGTTTCTGGTTTCCCTCCTCAGAGGGCCAAGATCTGATCAGGTGGTACTCCTTGGAAAGGCCCTTGTTATAAGACTTGTTCTGTGATCCTTGGATGCAGGATATTCATCTGCCATAGAAGAAGGGAGAGAGCCACAGGCACACTTTGGTGCAGGGCCCTGGTAAGTTACAGCTCCACACATGCCTTGGCAATCAGAAGCAAAGAACCCCAGATTTTTTGTCCTGCCTGTGTCACTGCACAGGGGTCATCAGATGGGAGCACGCAGCCCTTGTGCTGGAGCTGAGCTGCTCTGCCCAGCACTGGTGAGCACCATCTGAGCTGGTCTGGCTTGTCCTGGTTCACTGACAGCTGGGGCCCTGGGCAGAACACTGACAGCCTGGTCTCACCCCCAGGGAAGGAGAAGGAGCCCCTGCAGAAGCTGTACCAGGTGGGGCTGCTGCTGCTGGAGACAGCGAGGACATCAAGGATGAGAACCTCTTCCTCCACCTGGCCACTGGTGAGCTGAAGATGATGGACTTGGATTCTGGCACCTTCTTCAAAGCCAGGCTCCACAGTGAATTTGCAGATGAGTCCAGACCCAGGAGGATGCTCCCAGATTTGGGCATTGCACAGCCTGGCTGGGAACCAAAGGTTCCCCCTTTGCTGGGGAGGATAAAACTGATTCTTCAGTCACCTGCCAAGCTGCTTTTTGTCAGGGGTGGGGGGATGGGCTGGAGTGGGTATGAAATGGGAGTCAGTTCCTGGCCCTGCCAACAGCCCCTAGCACCCACCGTGCCCCAGCGGGCTGGGGCTGGGGCAGCCAGCCCGACACAAACAAATCCCATGGTGGGAGCAGAGGTGGGACTCCAGAACTGTGCACGGCTGCTTTGCTTTGCAGGCAAAGAAGGGCTTGGGCTGCTCCACTGCCCTTGTTTGCTTTGGGATCACCATTACTTTTGGGGGCAGTGCAGGGGGAAGGGGAGAAAGCATGGGCTTCCCTCACCTGTGGGTGGGTTTTTCCCTGGCATGTAGGGGTTGGCCTTCCTCAAGCCCCTGACAGAGAAAAATATTTTACCTTTTTTCTTGTTTCCCCTTTTTGTCTGTAATCTGTGTTCATTAATTTGTTGTTTGTTTCTCTAAAGGAAGCATTCTGAGTGGTGCCTAGTGTGGATCAGGAAGTGTTTGGGACCAGCTGCGGCGTGGATGGGCTGTGCCCTTGGAGAAGGCTGAGGACATCGTTTGGGACCAGCTTGTCTTCCAGCAGAAGTGGTGTGAGGTGTCTTCTTGGCATGGTGGGATAGAAGCTTTTGAGAGATGGCAGCGAGCACAGGAGCATCCTGCTGTGGCAGCTGCTGAGGGGCTGGATGTGCCATGGCTGGCTGCAGGCTGGGCACATGTCCTGCCCTCCTGCTCTCTGCCCAAGGCAGCAATGATGGGCAGCTTTGGGCAGCTTTGGGCACCACTCTGGGCACGGCCAGCATGGCCTGAGCACCGTGGGAGCTGGGACAAGGGGCACAGGAGGCTTCAGCTGACGGGCGGGTTCCGGTTTCTATCCTTGCAGCCGGGCTCTGTGGAGGCTGAGGCTGCTCTGGGCTCTGCCAGGGCTCTGCTGGGCTCAGTCCTGGGCACAGGGCTCTGTTTCACCACAATTTAAAATAACAATATTGGAAACATCCCCCAAAATCCTTAAAAAAAAACTACTGAGGCCAGTAAGATGCATCAACGTCATCAGCTCATTTACAAAGTAAATAACGGAGTTTCCTGTTTCAAAAGATCAGTTACCTCTTAATTCAAAGTTACAGATGATTTTTCACTGCACATTTGGTTTTTGTTTTTCACTTTCACATTTTATAGAGATTTCTTTTATTTTTCCTTTTTCATTTCCTTAAAACAGCAGCTCCTGGCCCTGCAGGGCTGAGGCTTTTCCCTGTTGCTGGGCACAGACTGATGGAGCAGCACTGCTGAACACGGGGACACACAGAGGGACCAGGAGCAGCTGCCTTTGTGCACCTGCAGCTCCAAGGCCTAAACTCTGAGCAGACAGGGCTGGAAGAGACTCACAGGCTCCCTGTTTGCTGTGCTTGTGCCCAGCCCAGCTCTGTATGGGGTAGAGGGAGAACAAGGGGCAGCTCCCTCCCAGCCCCCAGGCCAGGGACCCCTCCAGCGCTGGGGCTTAGGGCACTGTTAGCACCAGCTGCTCCAGCCACCACTTCTGCTGGCACTGACAGCAACACCCAAACTGTGGCTGATCCCGAGGGAGCAGCAGCAGTGCCTGGATCTGATCCCTGACTCTGGGGCAGGGCTGGACAAATGACCCCCACAGCAGCAGCAGCAGCACATGGACCTGACTTTCAGCACAGCCCCTCCACTCTTCCCTCCCGTGTGCAGTGGTGTCACAGCAGCCTGGGGCACCTGGGAGCCCCCAGTGCCAGCAGGGACTTGAGATGGCAGCCCTGGGCTCCTGGAGGCTGTGCAGGGAACAGAGGTGGGGACTCCCTGTCCATGTGGAGCTTCCAGATGGAAAAGGCTGCTGTGAGCAGGCAGCTGCAAGGGCAGAGAAAGGAGGGGCTGGAGCCTTTGATCTGTGCCAGTTCCACAGCCCTGGGCAGCAGCCACTGAGCACAGGGGGAACAGAGGGCACAGCAAGAGGGACAAAACCAGTCAAGGTCAGAGACTGGGAAGAGCCAGAGCTGGGAACAGCAGGAACAGCTGCTTCACTGCACCCTTGGAGAAAGCTCTTGGCTGGTTCAAAGTGCTGAAAGGTGTGAAGGGCAGAGAGGAGACCACACCAAGCAATGCTCCTGTTTTCACGGCCTCCCCTCTCAGTGTCCCAGGAGGAATTGGATGAACTGTATTCTTCTCTCCGAGTTGTCTCGTCCAGCATGAGCAGCTGAGCACCAGGAGCTAAAGGAGCTGAAGCCTGAGGCCACGAGAGCTGAGCAAGAGGGGACATTTGACTAAAATAATGTTGCGAGCATAGGACTAGCTGAATCCAGCAGATGGAATCCTGGAATATAGAATCCTTTCTATTGGAAAAGACATCTGAGAACATTGAGCCCAGCACTGTCAAGCCCAGCCCTAAACCACATCCCTGAAGTGCCAAGGCCTGGACAACAGGCCCTGAGCCAAAGGTGACCTCTGGATGAACCTTCCAACCAAAGGTTATATTTGTACCCACTCATGAACGAAACATGCATGGTCATTAGCACTCTGATAGATGTATCCACTCATTAATTAAACATGGATTGACCATTCTGCATTTAGAAACTGGACAAGGCCATGAAATCTGACATCTGGCCTTGTTTGAGGATGTATGGTCAAAGTCAGCTCCCTTGTTTCCTCCTCGAGCCCTGGCCAGGCTTTGGGAGTGACCCAAGAGGAGAATGAAATCAACTGTTCCTGCACTAGAAGTGCTGTCAGTTTGTTTATTCAGCACTGTCAGAGCTGGGCCCTCCCACAGCGGGGTTGGAAGCCTCACCTGTGGCTGGAGGCACCTGCAGGAATTCCCAGTGTCCGGGAGTGGCTCTGCAGTCCTTGGCTGTGACAGCTTCCCCTAGCTGCACCGGGGTCATGGCAAAGTCTGGGGGTAACTGCTGCTGTCTCTCTTAATCACTGCAGGCAATCTTTGCTAGTGATGGTTGGGTGCATTGCTGAAATTCTCCTTTTGGGACCCTTAGCTTCTCTGAACTACAGTATATGACACTGATTCCTGAGCTTGGTCTCTGTGTCTCTGCTGCTGATCCTGACCACTGGTAAAACAGAGTTGGTGTAGTCTGGCTAGATCACCACAAAATGTTGCTTTCTAAATGTAAATGTTTGGAATCAGTCCTGTCCTAAATTCCCAGGTAGAGGGAAAACCTTCCCTAGAGTTTGCTGGCCCTGGAGTGGGCTGAGTTCAGAGCACAGTGAGAGCAATGGAGAAGTCAGCTGAAAGAAGCTGAACTACTGGATGTATTAAAATATGGAAAAATGAAAAGCACTTGTGTGTTTGGGAAAATGAGGATGAATTTTGTTAGCAGCATCCCAGAAACAGCACCAACAGAGAGAACGATTGCTGTCAAAATGCTCCCACATGGAGCAACAGAAAAGGTTTTTAATCTTGAGCTTGGATTCATTTGTGCAAAGGAAAGAGTAATAATATAAGAAAAAATTTTATACATATGTATAATATAATAAAAAATCTCATGTATGTACACTCACATATGTATAATGACTTTGTAAAATAATGCACCAAATACTAATTTTATTAGCTTTTGCTGCTCAGGGATGTAACACTTAATACTCTACACGAAATGATTGGCCAGGACACAAACATCACTGGTGAACTCTGTGAGATTCTATACAGTGAATGAAGGAAGAAGGGATGAAATTGGCTGGTTGTATAGTGTTTGCTGACACTAGGATGTGGAATGCTTTGTCTGTTCCTGTGAAAAATCAAGTGAGTAGGACTGCTGGGTTTTTCATACACCAGACCACTCACAAGCTGCAGCATTAATTGAAAAGAAGGAGAGGTTGTTAAAAGAGCAGTTGAAAAAAAATAGAAGATGGGAATTTATTGCAGTGAAAATCTCATCTCACAGATGTGCTCCATACCCTTAACAACTGCCCCACTGGGGAATGGAAACCCCCTGGATGTGCATGGCTGCACCCAGTTGGCAAATACAGTCATGGACAGTGACACTGTGACTGCCTGGGAAATTATTCTGGGTGTGATGGCCCCTGACAGGGCCACCCCAGAGGCTGCAGGGCTGGACCTTTATGCATTGGAATTAGTTAGGATGAATCAGAAGAAAATGAGAGTTATCAATACCAGAACAGGAATTCAGATTCCTCCAGGACACTTTGGTTTGATAAATGCTCACTCGAGCTTGGCCTTGAAGTGTTCATGTTTTGGGAGGAGTAATTGGTGCAGATTATCAAGAAGAAATTAAAGTAATTCTCTTAAGCATTTGTGAACAATAGGATTATTCAACCCCGTGTCAGGGTAGCACAATTCTTCATATTGCAGTTTTTAAAACAACTGTGAAAAAAGGACATCCATGTTAAATCACTGCTGTTCACAGAGATAAAGGTTTTGGGTGCACCAGTCCTAATAATGGAGCCAGAGTGTGGGTGCAGAGGCCAAATGGCCCTCCTAAGACAGCTGAAGGAACAGCTCTGGGTAAAGATAGCACTGTTTGAATCCTGAAACCTGGGTGAGAAGGATGGGAATATGTCCCTGCAGCCAAGTGTTCTGTGCCAGAACAAGTGGATGTGTGGTTAGCCAGAAAAGCCGACCGGAAGATCTCGCGCTGTTACGAGGAGATAGGGCCCCTCCTTCTCCATGACGTTGCTGAGTTACCAACCCCAAAGGAAGTGACGTGGGCACACCGCGTGTATTTAAAGTGGGTGCTCACCGGAAATAAACGCATTTCACTGTTCATCATATTGGTGTCACGTGTGATCTGTCCGGCAAGGTTGTAAGTTCGCCGTGGTCTCACTCTGAACCAGGTCGCACTTGCCTCAACCGCAGGCAACATAGTGGTGTCGAAACCCGGTCTGCTCCCCGGCACACGGGTCTGAGCGGCGGGCGACGGGAAGCATGCTGGAGGAGGAGACGACCGAAGCAGCGGGACTGACTTCGGTGGGAAGGACGCGCCCAGTACCACCAGGATGGAAACTCTCAGGAAGGTAATTTCAGAAGTGCGCGCGCAGTGGGGAATTCAGTGTAAAGTAACTGACTTTAATACTGCTATTAGGCGGTTGTTGATGTTAAATGTTATTGATCGCCCCGTTGACATTCTGCATCCAGAATGTTGGGGGAAGTGCATCTCCGCTCTTGCCGACGATGTCATCGCATCTGGCTCGAGCAAATGCCTCAAAAGCTGGGGCAAAGTTAAGAATGCCTTGCAGAAGGCTCTCGAGGAGCAGGAGACATGGAAAGCAGCTCAGTAGTGTTTAAGAGTTATCCCTAAACTGGGGGTGGGAGCTGCGACTCAGACCAGAGTTTGTGATGATTTTGCTGACTCTGATCCATCATTAAGTACCAACACCTCCTCACTATCGCGGTCCCTATCTCCAACACCCGACCTCCGATTTAACGCTAACCTCAAACCTCTTTCCCAACGCGATAGTTCCCCTTTTTCTATTAACGGTGCCAGTGATAAAAGTAAAAACCAAATAGAAATAATGCCACCACCCTATGCTCCACAACATGGCGCTGAAGGCAAAGGTGAAGGGCAGGATCACTACCCAATTCCCACCACAGACATGCGCGGTTCAGACCAGGGGGAGGGACGTGCGGTTTCTGGCTGGGAGGGAACACCCGAAACCAATCAGAGAGCAGGCCCTGGGCGGAGCAAGGCAAGCACAGTCACCACCCACCAAAAATCCAGGGGGCGGAACCCAACCAAAAGGCACAGTCTGCCGGAAGTCCCTGACCATTCCACTTCCTCTCCATCGGACAGTGAGGTCGAGGCAGGCCTGAGGCCTAGCCGGGACGGGTGGCGCAGGGAGTCTGTATATAAACAACGATGCCCTTCCTGTGCCAAGCCCAGTTCCGATTCGGATTCTGATTCGGGTTCTGATTCGGATGCAAATTTTATGCCAGCAACCTTTACTGAATTTGTAAGCCGAACCTCTAGGCGCGCAAACAAAAAGGGCTCTACGAAATCTATGCCTCTGACGGATTGGAAAAAAGTCCAATCAGCGCTCGCTGACCTACCCGAAACAGCAGCACGAATCTTCCCAGTAAGGAGACTTGAAAATAGCTTGCCAACGTATTCCACGGTGAACCCCAAAGATGTGCAAGCCATCGCAAAAGCTATTGCCGAAAAGGGAATCAATTCCACAATGGTCTCCACTTGAATAGACGGTCTCTTTGGCAATGACGACATGCTCCTTTTCGATATTAAACAAACTTGTCGTATGATTTTTGACGGGGCAGGCATGATTGTGTTTAAACAAGAGTGGGAGGGACAATTTAGAAAAAATCCTTGCCAAGGTTACCGGAGATCAGCACCCATTGCGCAATTCCAGCCTGCAGCATTTAATGGGTCGAGACCCAGGCATGATCAGTCCCCAGGCACAGGCACAAGGCTTAAGAGCCTCTGAGGTTGCCGCCACCACTCGTGCCGCGAGAGAAGCCATTCGCACAGCGTACCGTGTAGTTGCCAAACCCTCTCCATGGACTACCATCAGGCAGGCCGAGAGCGAGCGTTTCACCGCTTTTGTCGACCGCCTCCAAGCAGCCATAGATGCTTCTGACTTGCCATCGGAAGCAAAAGGGCCAGTGTTAGAGGGTTGCATAAGACAGCAATGCAATCAGGCCACCAAAGAACTGATGCGATCACTGCCTCCTGGCGCCAGCATCGCAACTAACATCAAACATGTAGTAAAAGAGGAAAACCTGGCCCCGGTCCAAGCCGCAGTCGGCGCCACTATGGCTCCACTTCCAGCAGCGGTCGGCGCAGCAGTGGAAGAAGTAATGGCCATCCAAAGCCACAACACCTACAGCCGCCCACCACCCGCAAACTATTCCTTATCAAGGCCCAAAGGACCTTGTTGGATTTGTGGGAAGAAAGGCCATGTCGCTCGGGGCTGCATTCACAAGAAACAGGGAAACGGGCGGGGGAGGGGGCAATCGGGCCGCATGCGACCCTCTCCCCGTTGGGACAGCCCGCGGCCCAATTATTTTACTCCTTCAGAGGCGGAGCACCTTCCAACCCCACTGCCCCCCAGGGAGATGACCAATTTCACAGCCCAAGTTCTGCCCAACATCCCGACCCACACGCTGCCTCCACCAGCACCAGCTGCACACACGGTGACACAAACCATGCAAGCGCAGAATACAGCGCAGGTGACCTCCAACACAGCGGCATCCCCCGGGTGGCCCTGGCAATAAACTGTGACTCATTACGCCCTCCAGAGGTTTGGAGAGTTTGCCGGCTGGCAAGCCAACCAGACGTCTGCTTCGTCACACTCCTTTTTACAGTAGATACAGGGTCCGACGTCACAGTCATTCCAGATACACGTTGGCCTCCGAGCTGGCAGCTGCAAGACGCCGCAGCAGTGGTTGGAGTGGGGGGAGTACAACGTGCCCGGAAAAGCGTGGACCCAGTATCAATCACTGTGTACTCCCCGGATGGGGTCGAAAAACCTGTCAACGTGCACGTGTATGTCCTCACCAACACTCCACCGCTTCTAGGGCGAGATGCTCAAGCCTTGCTGGGAATGAAGGTGACAAATTTACCCTCAGGGCCACTCCAGCGTACCTGTCGTTCCCAATTAAGTTAACCTGGAAGTCATCAGACCCGGTGTACGTCGAGCAGTGGCCCATTCCTGAGCCTCGAAGAGCCGCTCTCCTCCAACTTCTCGAGCGCGAACTGCAAAAAGGACACATCAAGCCCTCGGTATCCCCATGGAACACACCAGTGTTCGTCATCCCCAAGCGCAGTGGCGAAGGCTTTCATCTGCTGCACGACCTCCGAGCCGTCAACAAAAAGATCCAACCAATGGGACCAGTGCAGACCAAGCTCCCCAGCAACTCCTTCATACCCACAGACCAACCTTGTGCCGTGGTTGATATTAAAGACTGCTTCTTTTCAATCCCATTACACGAACAGGACAAAGAACGGTTTGCCTTCTCCATCACCTTTCCTAATGGACACCAACCTACCCTCCGATTTCAATGGAAGGTTTTGCCGCAGGGCATGATCAACTCTCCCACAATCTGCCAAATTGTTGTCAGCAAAGCCCTGGCTCCAGTCCGATTTAAGAACCCTGCAGCAACGATCATCCAGTACATGGATGACATCTTGATCGCCGCCTCCACGTCGAACCAAGTAGATGCCATCACAGCAGAGGTCTCGAACGCCCTGAAAAACAACGGCTTCGAAATAGCAGAAGCAAAGATAAAGAAAGGTCCTTCAGTTACCTTCTTGGGCGTGAAAATCAACAGCTCGTACGTGTCACCTCCTGCGATCAAAATCCGGCGCGATGTCCAAACACTTCACGACGTCCAGCGATTGGTAGGATCTCTACAGTGGCTGCGAAACACTACTCTCATCCCTCCAGAGGTCATGTCTCCCTTATATGACCTCCTGAAAGGAAAACACCCTTGGGAGTCCAAAATCATCTCCAAAGAAGCCGCCCACTCGCTCGATTTTATCGAACGGCAATTGACAGCAACTGTACTCACCAGATGGAATCCCAACCTGCCTCTAGACCTGTACGTACATTTCACAAAGGAGGGAGGAGTTGGTGCGTTAGCCCAAGGGCCTCCTGAATCAGCCAAACCAGTACAATGGGTGGTTCTCGGAAGATCTCAACGAGCCTTCTCTCCCGGTGTCGAGTGTCTTGGCAATGTAATTATGAAAGGCACAAAGCTCGCCTTGAATCATCTAGGCTCTGAGCCCGCAAAAATATACCTTCCTTTCCGGAAACAGATCCCTTCCGCATCAGTGGCACTCTCAGAACATCTCGCATTAGCCCTGCTCGGATTTGGAGGAGAACTTTGCTATGCCGCCAAGCCTCCGTGGACCCAGCTGCTTGCTGCAGTGGACATCGACCTTCCGCCAAAAGTTTTAGACCGACCTTCACCCGGCCCAACCGTGTTTACAGATGCATCTTCAACAACTTCTATAACTGCAGTTGTGTGGCAAGATCAAGGTAAATGGCAATGTGTAAAAATGAAAGATCAGTCTCTGTCAGTCCAACTGTTAGAAGCGTCCGCAATAGTGCTGGCTTGTTCCCAACCGACCATCTTAACATCGTCACCGACTCCATGTTTGCAGCAAAGCTCTGTCAAGCAATGTCTCACCCTGGTGTCTCCATCTCACCGGCAGCTCTGATGATCGAGAAAGCACTGCACTCACGACAAGGTACTGTGACAGTCATTCATATCAACAGCCACAGTCCCATAAAAGGATATTTCCAGCTGGGAAATGACAAGGCTGATGCCGCAGCCAAAAACCTGTGGACTTTGCAAGGTGCGCGACAATTACATGAGTCCCTTCATATAGGAGCCAAAGCACTCGCCAAACAGTGTGACATCTCCATGTCTGATGCCAAGCACATCGTGGCCACCTGCCCCTACTGCCAAAAATCCCCGTTATGGTCCAGTGGTGTCAACCCCAGAGGCCTAAAAGCCTCAGAAATCTGGCAGACGGACTTCACACTGTGTCAGTTATTAAAACCTAGAGCGTGGCTCGCTGTCATGGTAGATACATTCAGCGGTGTCATCATCGGGACTCAGCACGCAAAAGCAAACTCCAAAGCCGCAGTCCAACACTGGTTTTCAGCTATGGTTTGGCTCGGTATCCCCAAGCAAATCAAAACAGACAATGGGACTCACTTCATTTCCAAAGCAGCCCAAGAGTTTGCCACCAAATGGGGCATTGTCTTAAAGCAAGGAATACCGTATAACAGTACCGGACAAGCCATCGTGGAGAGAGCCAACCAAACCCTGAAATCAAAAGTAGAGACCCTGGAAAGGGCCAAAGGGTTCGTTGGAGCCATTCCTCCGTCGGAACAGCCACGACTGCTCGCAACTGCCATGCTAGCCCTAAATCAATTCCCCAGAGGGGATCAAGGCCAAACTCCTTCCCAAAAACATTGGGCGGTAGAAGCCGTCCAAGAAGGCCCCCCAGTCAGCATAAAAAACGAACTAGGAGAGCGGGAGACAGGTGGAAGCTAGTAGTAACGGGCAGAGGGTACGCAGCAGTAAAGAAAGATAATGACATTAAGTGGTGTCCCTTGAAATCGATAAAGCCTGTCTTGCCCAACAAAAACTAACAAACATTTTGAGTGTTTTCCCCACAGGTCCCCTGTCGCAGGTCATCAGCCAAGCCTTCGACTCTGCTTCTGTGCCTCTGTATCCTGGTAACACTGATCCACCTCAGCACCGGTTATCACCCTTACCAGCCCCACGTCTGGACGTTCCGGAACTTCATCACCGACGCTATCATAGGCCGAACCGAAACCAACACCCCAGCCTGGACCGTACGACTATCCGACATCTTCACTAGCGATCGGTCCGGCGAAACCTCTCAAGTCATCAAGGTAGGGACATATTGGTGTCCAAGTAACAACCCCGGGAAAGAGCAAAGAGTACTGCACCTACCCAGGTTACTGGTTTTCTGGATATTGGGGATGTGAGACTATAGTAACTGGTAATCGGTGGAAGCCTCCTAAAAAGGATGAGTTCCTAAAAGTGTCAGATTGGCCCAGCAACTGCATTTCCCGAAGTACCTACCAAGGTAGACACCCCGGGAACTGCACGCACCTCACAATTACGGTTCTGCAGACCCATGATCCATCTTGGGCGGTAGGAAAATTGTGGTCAGTGTACCGACATGAGGATCCGTCCCTCATTCATAACCCAGACACAGGCACTGTTGTGCAGATCATTAGGTCCCCATCACACAAGCATCACATCGCAATAGGGCCCAATGAATTGGCAATCTTTCTAAAAGGTAAACCACCCATGCCCACCTTTCCGATGGCGAAAGAACCGCTTGCCACCGCTATGTTACCGAACCCTGTGAAAGCCTTTCCCACACCCGAAATCCCTTCGCAAACCCTTTTTACCCGAATGTTACATGCCGCATTTTTATCCCTCAACACCTCACAACCCAACCTTACAAAATCCTGCTGGCTTTGCTATGATTCCCGACCACCCTTCTATGAGGGAATCGGTTCCAACAAAACTTTCCAATACTCCCAAAAAGCCAATCCCAAGCAGTGTAAGTGGGATGCTCCCAGCAGAGGGATCACCCTGGAAATCATTTCAGGCCTCGGAGTTTGTATAGGAAACAAAAATATTAAGACCCAAAACAAGGAGCTGTGTGGCTCTTCCATTCGTTTAAACCGGCGCGAGAAGTGGGCCATTCCTGCAACGGGAAACATTTGGGCTTGTCATACTACCGGACTTACCCCTTGTGTCTCTATAAGCCACTTCAATGAATCTAACGATCTTTGTGTCCAAGTTATTGTCATCCCCAGGATCCTTTACCACACAGACGACGAAGTCATGCTGCACTTCAAAACGGAACCACTCCGAGTGAAACGAGAAATAGCAACTGCAGTCAGTTTGGCTGTACTGCTGACCCTCGGAGGAACAGGAGCAGCTACTGGCATCACATCCTTGGCCACTCAAAAGCAAAGCCTGCAGCAGCTACAACGAACAATAGACGAGGACCTTCTTGAAATCCATAGAACCATTTTAAAACTAGAGGAATCCCTGTTTTCCCTGTCGGAAATGGTCCTCCAAAATAGGCGAGGTCTGGAACTCCTGCTAATGCAGCAGGGAGGACTGTGCGCTGCCCTGAACGAGGAGTGCTGCACTTATGTGAACCACTCGGGTCCCATCCGAAAATCCATGGCCGAGCTCAAAAACAGATTGGAGCGTCGTAGCTATGAGCTCCAGCAGCAAAACTGGTTCAACTCCCTTTTTACCCAACACCCCTGGATTGCCCCTATAATTTCTACCCTGTTAGGACCTGTTGTTGTTATAATGTTTGCCCTTGTATTCGGACCTTGTTTACTTAACAAAATTACACAGTTTGTTAAAGCACGTTTAGGTACAATAGATATTACGCTTTTACAGCAAAGACAGTTAACTTAAGCAACCAGTAAGCCAGTTTTATTTACTAACAAGCTCGTTTGCATGATACTAACAAATCGTTTACCCAGTTCAAAATGTTATATTCAAATTTAATTGTTCATGGAGAGGGGGGAAATGTGGTTAGCCAGAAAAGCCGACCAGAAGATCTCGCGCTGTTACGAGGAGATAGGGCCCCTCCTTCTCCATGACGTTGCTGAGTTACCAACCTCAAAGGAAGTGACGTGGGCACACCGCGTGTATTTAAAGTGGGTGCTCACCGGAAATAAACGCATTTCACCATTCATCATATTGGTGTCACGTGTGATCTGTCCGGCAAGGTTGTAAGTTCGCCGTGGTCTCACTCTGAACCAGGTCGCACTTGCCTCAACTGCAGGCAACATGGATGTTATGGGATGTTGTTTTACAGATCGTGCCAGACCAAATCTGTTTGTCCCAACAGCCCTTTGGAAAATACTCTGATCCACGGGGCTGATGTGACACTGAGGCACTTCCAACAAATTCCATCCAGGAGCCTGGGTGCCCTCAGGGACTGGGACCAGGCACCTCTCCAGCCAGAGGGGAAAGGACACCACCAAGCCTTGTCACCCACAGACAACACAGGACAGCTGAACAGAAAAGGACCTTGGGGACATTATTCTGGAATTAAACAGGTGTCAGCTCTGTGGACAACAGAATTATTGTTCCTAACCAAAATGAGATTGAGGAAATAGAATGAAAAACCATGTCACTAATCTACTACTGAAGTCTGTAAATTGTATCTGGATAATCAGGCAGAATTTTTGTTTGCTGGAAACATCTCTAGAGTATTACCAGGGATTAGTCATGAAAATTGTGATGAAAATGTAAAGATCAAAGCACCAAAATACAAAATCTAACAAATTGCTGGATATGTTCTCAACCAGAGGGAAATCAAGACAGAGCTATGGTTTGCCATGTTTGTCATAGTTTGCTTTTTCCAAATGAGCCCCGTGGTGCATTTGGTGCTGAGCCCTTGAACCTCAGGGCCTGAGAGGAGATTGCACAAACCTTTCCAGGAGTCCAAGGCAGAAGGAAAACCCAAAGTGTCTCAAAGCATTAATGGGTCCCTCTGAGGTCCATCCCCAACACAGGCTCCTCATGGACTCCTTGGAGGAGAGAACTGGAGGCCATGATTGCCCAAAAACCTCTCAGAGAGTCAGAGAGGAAAGGAAAAAGGAAAGTACCTTAAAAACCAGGAGTACCTTGAAGCATTAATGAGCTCCACTGAGTGTTGTTACTGAGAAAGGCTCTCAAGAGACTAATTAAAACAGGTTTTTGGAGGCCATGATTGCACAAAGATCTCAGAGACTCCAAGGCAAAAGCAAATCCCAAAGTCCTCTGGAAAACCTGCAGTCCCTGGGAGCATGAAGGAGCCCCCAGGGCCATTCCTAACCAAAGCTCCCCAGGAACTGGTCCCAGCAGATCCCTGAGGCCACTGGGATGTGGAGGGATGCTGAGGGCAGGACAAGAGGTGACAGTGCCCAGCCTTGCTGGGGCTGTGCCAGGAGGCCCCAGTGGCTCAGGACAAGGTGTCTCCTCAGAGCCTTTGGTGGCACAGACCCTGCTGTGCCCCAGGGCACCAAGACTTGGCTTCTCTTTGTCCCCACCTTTTATCTCTGTCTCCAGTTTTCTGCTCTAACTGGAACTTGGGGACACTTTCTCACTCCTGTTTCTCAGTGGTACCCATTAAAACTGTAGGAAACTTTTCTTTGATTGGTTCTGGTTTGGAGTTTTTGAGATGTTTCCTAAAAAAACATGACTCTGCCTTGATTTCCCTCTGGTCTGGTGCACTTCATTAGGAAGTTTTCCTATGATAGTTATGGAGAATTATTTCAAAAAGCTTCTGAGAAATACACTTTTCCATTTTAAAGAGTGTATTTTATTACTGTTCTCATTAGAGCAGACATGATTGCAGCATCCTGTGATTGCTATTGATCCAGGGTCTCTCCTCATAAAGTCTGGCTGCTCAGAGAAGCTGTGCCTTGAGGTCTGATCCAGTGTGAATAATCTTGCTCCACATTCCCCAACCCCATCCTGTCTGCCCTCACTCCCCTGGGACCTGCTTTCCTTGGATAATGGGTTTGTCACAAAAAGTGGGGGTTTTCCGTTTTTGGTTTGGTTTTTTTTCAGGAATCCAAAACGCCTAATCTTCCACACTGCAAACAGACACACTGCTCAGTTGTGTGCCAGCCCAAGGTGCCACCCAGGAGGTTCAGCGCCGGGGATCGGTGCTTCGGGGGTGGTGCCTGGAGTCGGCGCCATCTTTACTTTCTGCCTCTAACTCCCGTCATGCCCCGCGGCCCCATAGAGCCTCATTGATGCTGGGACTAAAATACCCATCATGCCCTGCTCTCCAAAGAACCCCGGTGTCCCCCCACATGTCCGAGAGATGTCCTCCAGAACCCCCAGAATCCCTAAGTGTCCCCTCAGCGCCCATTTGGGAACCTCCCAAAAATGTCTTAGAATCCCCTGAATGCTGCCAAGCCCAGAGATGCCCGTTACAGGCACTTCTGGGAATTCATCTCTTGCCATCCCCCGCGAGCTCAGAGCACCTCATAACACAGTCTTGTGCCTAAAATTCCTGCTGTGCCCCATGCCCTAAAGAGTCGGGTTGGAGCTCCCCAAGCTCCTCCCAAGTGCTCCTGAAATGCATACATTCCTCTTTGAGATCCTGAAGTCGCCATTCAGAGGCAAAAGTGTCCTCCAGTGCCCACCCAGATCCCGCAAAAGCTCTGTTAGAACCACTTCCGGGACTACAGCTCCCATCACGCTGTGCGGTGCCATAAAGTGCTATTCTAGCCATGACTTCATCTCCCATCATGCACCGCGCCACACCTAGGGATAGTGCAGCTGCGCCTAGAACTCCCATGATGCTCCACGGCCCAATTAAACTGTACTATACCTGCGCCTACAACTCCCATAATCCCCCGCGCCCCAGAGCGCCCTGTTAGAGCCCACCAGTGCCCGCCCGGACTCTCGAAGGGCCCCAGATTCCCCTTCCGTGAACTCCAGGTGCCCCCCTGGACCCCCAAGTGCCACTTCAAAGCCCAGACATTCCATCAGGATTCCCAAGTTCTTTCTTAGTTCCCACTCAATGCCCTCAAGTGTCCTCCTGTCCCTCGAAATTCTTCACCCAGACCCAAAACTGCCCCGAATGTGCCCCAGAAATGTCTCCCTGGACTCTGAAGTGCCCACCCTGACCCTGTGTGGAAAACACATGATAAAAAAGATGAAAAAAAAGACAAAAACACTATGAATTTTCTTAAAGGGGAGAAATAAATGACCAATAGAGCTTAATTAATGAAGGGAATTGTGTTACTTAAAAGCAATGACAAATAATTTTTGGTTGCTAATAATATATTTTTTCTTACAAATATTAAAATTTGGTCATAAAATATAGAATAGCAATATTACAAATAAGGAAAATATAATTTTAAAAATAAATGACACTTTTATTATAAAGAGAAATTAATTAGGTTTTTATATTTTGGGTTGTCAGCACCAGGTGGGAGATACTATGCCATGGTTATGAGGGGGGTGAGGAGCAGGTTGTCCAAACAGGGTCAGCTCTTCAACATGCCCAGATGTCCTAAGGAGACATTCTGCATCAAGGTCACTTGGAAATGCTTCTGTCACTTTGCCTCTGAACTGAAAAAGAGAAAAACATTCCCTTGAGTAAAATAAAGTCATGAGATGTGCTTTCAAATCTTCACTTAATAAAACTCCAAACTGTCTCCAAGCATCTGCACAAGCCCTGGAGACTTGAAGACAATTGAAGGAAGACAAAGAGCTCCTGGAATCTTTCTGTATTTTAATGATCCCCAAGGTTGTTATGAATGGAGTCTTCGATTGTTCGATTAATCAAACAACAAAATTAAATTTAGAAGCAATTTATTAATAATAGCAGTAATTGTATATAAATTAATCTAATCAAAGTATATTAGTTACATATATTTAAGTAAATACAGAATTTGGCAGTGAGTATTTTAGTATGATTGAGGTTTGGTTCGAGTAAAGCATAAGCAAAACCAACCAGGGGTACAGGTAGGGCCCTTTCCTGTCACAACATATAAAATCCCACTTATATACTATTTACTAATGCATAATAATACAGAATGTTCTGGAAAGCTCCTCCTCGTTTCTGTTCCTAAAATCTATGTCACTATGTTGTGTTGTGCAGGCGTCACCAGGGTCAGGGGTCTCTCCTCCTTTCAGGGCTCTTGTTTCCGATGAAGGCTCTGGGTCTTCCTCAGTGTTCGCTATTTGACCTCGCAGGTAGTGCAGGCGCACTGAGGTTAGGGTTATATAATTAAATATATGTTCCCATAACAAGTCTTGTCCAAGTGGAATCATCACAATTTGGCTCAACTATAGGTCGAAAGTTTTATTTCTAGATTCTGTTCCTACAACTACACCCCTACTATCTTCACTCCGAACATCTGGAGAATGATTCCATCGGCTTTAACCATTTCCTTTATCCTTTATGCTTTGTTACAAGTCCAATTTTTCTATTGATACAAAGCAACAACTTTGCTAATATAATTACAATTTGACTAGCACAAATCATATTTATAACAGGGTGGATTTGGGGCTGAGTCCAGTCCAGACACTGAGAGAAGGTTGAAGAAGCTGCTCAAGGAGGCAGAAGCAAAGCTCTAAGTCCCTTGGAGCATCAGTGGCCCCACTGAGGGCAGGGACTGCCAAAGGCTCCCCAGGGACTGGTGAGAGCAGATCCTTGAGGGCAGGATTGCAGGAGCCAAAGGCTGTGAGCAGGAACTGCAATGCTGAGCAAGGCCTGGGCTGGTTGGAGGCAGCAGAAAGGCCGTCTGAGCCCCAGGCCTGGCCCAGCAGGGCCTGTCCCTCACGGGTGGCTCGGGGCTGTTCCTGGGGCACTGGGATGGAGGGCAGCAAGGACAAATGGCATCACCCTGCAAGCCCTGCCAGCCTGCTCAGGGAGGCCGAGCACAGCAAAGTGCAGCCCCTGCAAGGAAAGTTCCTTCTGTGGGGCTCCAGAGGCGCTGCCAGCCCAGGGCACAAAGGCCTGGGTGCCTCTGGCCCTGCCAGCCCTGCCCAGCCCTTGGCCATCTCTCCTGCAGCCTGTGCCCTGTGCGTGCTGCCCTCTGCCCTGGCCGGCTGCACACGCCCATCTCGCTGTCCCCCAGCATTTCTCAGCCCAGCATTGCTGTGCCTCCTGGGCTCCCTGCACCCAGCGCTGCCGGCTCCTGGCACACAGAGCCATGGCAAGGCCCAGCCTCACGCTGGGACACCTCGGCCACCAGCATTCTGCCCTGGGAGGGACTTTGCTGTTTCCTCACCTCCAGGCTGAACCTTCCAGGCTGCACTTGGAGAAGGTTTCCTTCTCTTCCCACTCCCAAGGAAAGCTCTGTCTCATGGTGTTCACAAACTGAGAAGGGCTGGTGGGAGATGTGCATGTCAGAGGCTGTTTGGGGTACGGTGACCATAAAATTATGGAGTTTTAAAATATTCTGTGAAAGAAGGAGGGGCATCAACAAAACTTCTGCATTGGACTTAGAGCAATTTATGACCTATTCAGGATGCAAATTTGGTGGGTACTGAATCAAGCACTGATTTTCAGACTACAAGAAAGAAATCTTGATGAAGACAGAAACAAAACTGTCCCTCTGTGCCAAAATGTGAGCTAGTAAGGAAAATGAGTGGCCTGACTAGGCATGAAGCTTTTTATCCCCAGAACTCAGGGGAAAAAGAGGTTGCATCACCTTTGGACAGAGGGCAGGCAACTCAGGAAATGGTTAAGGCTACATCACCAGGCCACTTCTGTGAAGGATAATAAAGATGTTTTTATCAATGCATTTATGGCAAAAAGACAAAGAAGGAAAACCTCCAGTTCTTATTGGGGGGATATGGTTATCAAAGATGAGGAAAAGGCTGAGATGCTTAACCCATTCTTTGCCTCACTTTTCAACAAAAAGATAGGTTGCCCTCAGGACAAGTGTTCTCCTGAGCTGGTAGATGGGGACAGGGAGCAGAACAGACCCCTGTAATCCAGGAGGAAGCAGCTGGGGACCTGCTGAGCCACTCAGATGCTCACAGGTGTCTCTGGGAGCAGATGGGATCCATCCTAGGGGGATGAGGGAGCTGCTGGATGAGCTCCCCAAGCTGCTCTCCATCATTTACCATCAGTCCTGGCTCACCAGGGAGCTCCCAGAGGACTGGAGGTGCCAATGTGAGCCCATCCCCAAGAAGGGCTGGAAGGAGGATCTGGGGAACTCCAGGCCTGTCAGCCTGACCTCAGTGCCCAGCAAGGTGATGGAACAGATCACCTTGAGTGCCATCCCAGGGCACCTACAGGATGGCTGAGGGATCAGAGCCAGCCAGCGTGGATTTCAATATCTGCATTGATGATCTGGATGAGGGCATTGAGTGCACCATCAGCAAATGTGCAGATGACACCAAGCTGGGTGTGAGTGTGGATGTGCTGGAGGGTAGGAGGGCTCTGCAGAGGACCTGGACAGGCTGGATCCAGGGCCCAAATCCACCAAGGTGAGGTTTAACAAGACCAAGTGCTGGTCCTGCACTTTGGCCACAACAACCCCTGCAGTGCTACAGGCTGGGGACAGAGTGGCTGGACAGTGCCAGGCAGAAAGGGACCTGGGGCACTGATGGACAGCAGGCTGGACATGAGCCAGCAGTGTGCCCAGGTGGCCAAGAAGGCCAATGGCACCTGGCCTGGATCAGGAATGGTGTGGCCAGCAGGAGCAGGGCAGTGATTCTTCCCCTGTGCTCAGCACTGGTTGGGCAGCACCTCGAGTGCTGTGTCCAGTTCTGGGCCCCCAATTTAGGAAGGACATGGAGGGGCTGGAGCATGTCCAGAGAAGGGCAACAAGGCTGGTGAGGGGTCTGGAACACAAGTCCTGTGAGGAGTGGCTGAGGGAGCTTGGATTGTTCATCCTGGACAAAAGTAGACTCAGGGGTGACCTTATCACTCTCTACAAATCCTGAAAGGTGGCTGTAGTCAGGTGGGGTTGGTCTCTTTTACCAGGCAGCAACTGACAGAATGAGAGGACACAGTCTTAAGCTGCACCAAGGAAATATAGATTGGATATTAGGAAAAGTTTTTTTCAGAATGGATGATAAAGTACTGGAATGATCTGTCCAGGGATTGATGGAGACACCATCCCTGGATGTGTTTAAAAAAAGACTGGATATGGCATTCGGTGCCATATGGAGGTGTTAAGCAGGGGTTGGACCTGATGGTCTTGAAGGTCTCTTCCAACCCTGTGATTCTGTGATTCTGTGAATTCTCTGAGACTTTCAGCTGAATTCTCTGTCCCCATCCTTTCCCTGGATCTATGTTGCAGGTGGAAGCTGGTGGTTCCATTCTCACCTTTAACCCCTAATTTGAAGGCAGACAGATGTTCCCAGGTGTGTTAAGCAGGTGTTGCTCAATGTTTATGTGGAATTTTTGTATCCTTATGGAACCAAGGAGACCTTTGTGGCACAACAGGGGCTCGTGGAACCAAAAAGCCATTGAGACATTGGGGTGGGATGGTGCCAAGGAGAGCATTGTGATACTGCAGATGCAAGGACACTATGGTAACACTGTGGAAACTCATGGAACCATGGGCACTGTGACACAGCAGGGACTTGTGGGCCCAAGGAATGAACTACGACTCTACCAAACCTCATGGAACCAAAAGGCCATTGTGACACTTCAGAGCCTTGTGGACCAATGGGATCACAGTGACACTGTGGGGTCCATGGAACCAAGGGGCCATGGTGACACTGTGGGGCCTCACTGACCAATGGTCTATGGTGACAATGCAGGGCAGTATGGAATTATTGTGACACTACACAGTATCATGGAAACAAGGATCCATTGTGACACTGTGGGGCCTCATGGGACCAAGGGACAGTTGTGGTGCCATGGAAATTGCAGCAAATGTGTCACCATGGAACCAAGGAGACCATTGTGACACTACAGGACCCCATGGAACTAAGGAGTCATGCAACAATCTGGGACACATGGAACCGACGGGGCATTGTGGCACTGTGGAGATTCATGGAATTATAGAGACCTTTGTGACAATGCAGGGATTCATGGAACCAAGGGGCAGTTCTGACACTGCGTGGCTTTATGGAGCCAAGGTAAGCATTGTGTTACAGAACCAAATGGTATTATTGCAAATGATACAATTTTCAGGGGTTTTTTTAATGTAACTTCAGTCAGGGGTTTGTTTGCCTTTGCCCAGGAGGAGGGGAATTGAAGATTCTCTTAAAAACTCTGTTTACAGTGGTTGGGTAAAGGCTGATGAGTTTAACATGTACAGACTGGGAGCAGCCAGAAGATACACAGGAGGTAAACGGACATTAACGAATATCACCCCCAGCGTGGTTGGAGGCACCTGGTCTGGGAAAGGATTGGTAAGACAATCAAAGAATGAGAACATAATTTTCTTCAATGGCAAAAGGATCAATCACCAATAGGAGATCAAATACTAAGAATTGTGTAATTTAAGATCAGTGAATGTGAATTTCTTTTGGAATGTGAATATGTGAAAAGCCTAGAAAAGAATCACATGTGATGGAATAATTTTCACTGCACAAACCAGGCATGTGTGGTGGAATGATTTCTATTGCACATGCTGGCCACAATAACATCCTGGCCAGAAGAAAGTAATGCCTAGACTCTAACAATGAGAAGATGTTGTTAGGGTTTGTTTTTTTCATGCAGTTTCAGTGTCAGTCCCACTGAGGTTCATGACCAACAAGGCTCCTCCTGGACTCCTTGGAGGAAGGAATTGGAGGTCCTGGTTGCACAAAGCTCTCAGAGACTCCAAGGCAAAAGCAAAACCCAAAGAAAACCCAAAAATCCTCAGAAAACCTGCAGTCCCTGGGAGCATGAAGGAGCCCCCAGGGCCATTCCTGACCAAGGCTCCCCAGGGACTGGTCCCAGCAGATCCCTGAGGCCACTGGGATGTGGGGGGATGCTGAGGGCAGGACAAGGGGTGACAGTGGCCAGCCTTGCTGGGGCTGTGCCAGGAGGCCCCAGTGGCTCAGGACAAGGTGTCTCCTCCCAGCCCTTGGTGGCACAGACCCTGCTGTGCCCCAGGGCACCAAGACTTGGCTTCTCCTGGGCACTGCCAGCCCTGCCAGGGCCCTTGGCCATGTCCAGCACAGCTTGTCCTGCTCTGTCCCTCAGCTGCTGCTGTGTCCCTGCAGGCTGCACACTCCCATCTCGCTGCCCCTGGCTCTGCCCTGCCATTGCCAGCCCTGCCCTGACCTCTGCCCACCCTCACCCTCTGTGCCTTGGGACACACACACATGCACTGAGCTCATCCTCCTCCTCCTGGGTGCTTCTCCTGCCACAGCACTAAGGACACAGGGATGGGACAGCTGGGCTGGACTGACCCAAGGGATCTTCCCTTCCATGGGATGTCCTGATCAGCAGGGAAATGAGGGGGACAAGAGGGTTGCTGGATTTTCTGTATTAATACATTTGTCTTCCAAAGCAAACACTACATGTGCTGAATTCTTGTGCTGAATTCTTGTCTCTCCATGGTTTTCCTTGCTTCTGCGTTTGGCCCTTGCTTTTTAGTACCCCTAACATTAATCTCTCTTTAGGCTGACTCACAATTTTTCACCTTATTTTCTCCTGTTTTCTGAGTAAGGAGGACAGTGACAGAGACACTCTGTTGTCACTTGATGCCCAGAGGGGTTTAACCACATTCACCTTGCCCACCTCTGCTCTTATGGACACAGCCAGAAATGTCAGGGCTCTGTCAGGTGCCCACCCCTGAGCTGAGCTCATGCCCTGCTCACAGCCCCAGGGATGTCCAGGGACACGAGTCCTTCCCTGGCACACACACAGACAGTTCATTGCAGCACGGGCAGGGGCTCCCTGGGCTCTGCTGCCACTGCCAGAGCCTGGCAGGGACCTCAGCCCTGCGGGTACCACCCTGCCCTGCCCCTGCCCGAGGTGACCCAGGGCTGGAGGGATGGACACTGGGAGCTCTGGGCACAGGAGCTCATCCCAGCCCTGCATCCAGGGGTTCCCAGGGGACGTTACTCTCTGGAAACTCCAGCAACAGCTGAAGGTGTTTGTGCTCACTGGGTTTATGTCCTCACACACACAGGATGTTCAGGGCTGTGGAATGTCCCTGCACTGCAAACACAGACTCTGACCTGGTCACTTGATGTCCCTCCAGGCAGGGAAGAACAACCTCTGTGCCCTGGGGTGAGAGGCCACTGCTGGAAGCAGCACTGGCTTTGCAAGGGCACTGCTGGGACAGCCCCACCCTGAACACTGCCACACTTCTGCTGCTCACTGCTGTTCTCCTCTCCAGGGCACTGTGTTGGGAACATCCTTGAGAGCAAACTGGGAAGGAGATTGAAGCTTTCAGGCCCTGCACTGGGGAGATGCCCTTGCATGATGGAAATGCTGTTGCAGAGCCCAGCTCTGTCCCAGCAGTGCCCACAGCCTGTCCCTGCCTGCAGTGCCTGGACAGTCACACAGCAGGACTGGGACTGAGCTGAGAGAGCCCTGAGGCCTTAAACCAACACAGGGGCTCTGAAGGGGAGTGTGGAAGTGAAGGAAGGGGAAGTTATGGAGCAGAAGTCTTGGAGCTGCCTGGCAGTGAGGAGCACTGAGGTTTCCTTTACACCCCAGCTCTGCCCAATGGCACTGACCTAGCAGCACAGGCAAGTCAGAGAGGAAAGATGTCAGGACAAACATGGCAATACAGAGTTCTTTATTTTGTGTAAGCATGTATGTAGTAAAACTCCTAGGTTATATAGTCTTTGGTTAACACTAGAAGTGGAAATAGTGAATTAAAAATGGTACAGACTAAGATAATCCTTTAAGCAAATTCTCAAAAATATAATAGTTGTGTCAGCAGAAAAAACACAGGACCCAGAGTTAATTAATGCCCAGTGGGAGCATTAATGAGAAACACCATAAGAGATATAAAGGAGAATGAGAGTTTATTACTTCTGAAAAGAATTCATGACCATTTTTTTCAGGCCATTCTTGAGCTCCTGGTTCCTCAGGCTGTAGATGAGGGGATTCAGAGCTGGAGGCACCACTGAGTACAGAACTGACAGGGACAGATCCTGGGATGGGGAGGACATGAAGGGGGGCTTCAGGTAGGCAAACATGACAGTGCTGATGAACAGGGAGACCACGGCCAGGTGAGGGAGGCAGGTGGAAAAGGCTTTGTGCCGTCCGTGCTCAGAGGGGATCCTCAGCACAGCCCTGAAGATCTGCACATAGGAGAAAACAATGAACACAAAACAGCCAAATACCAAACAAACACTGACAGCAAGAAGCCAAATGTCCCTGAGGTAAGAGTATGAGCAGGAGAGTTTGAGGATCTGTGGAATTTCACAGAAGAACTGGTCCAGGACATTGCCATGGCATAGGGGCAGGGAAAATGTATTGGCTGTGTGCAGCAGAGCATTGAGAAAGGCACTGGCCCAGGCAGCTGCTGCCATGTGGGCACAAGCTCTGCTGCCCAGGAGGGTCCCGTAGTGCAGGGGTTTGCAGATGGACACGTAGCGGTCGTAGCACATGATGGTCAGGAGAGAAAATTCTGCTCCGAGGAAGAACACAAAGAAAAACACCTGTGCAGCACATCCTGAGTAGGAGATGTGTCTGGTGTCCCAGAGGGAATTGTGCATGGCTTTGGGCACAGTGGTGCAGATGCAGCCCAGGTCAGTGAGGGCCAGGTTGAGCAGGAAGAAGAACATGGGGGTGTGCAGGTGGTGGCCGCAGGCTACGGCGCTGATGATGAGGCCGTTGCCCAGGAGGGCAGCCAGGGAGATGCCCAGGAAGAGGCAGAAGTGCAGGAGCTGCAGCTGCCGCGTGTCTGCCAGTGCCAGCAGGAGGAAGTGGCTGATGGAGCTGCTGTTGGACATTTGCTGTCTCTGGGCATGGGGATCTGTAAGAAAAGTAATCATGGAATAGTTCAATTTGGATATGAGTTTAAATATCCCAGCCCAGCTTGGTGGCACTTTCCCCCCACTCCCTGCCCCGGGCTCTGCTGCCTGGAGCTGTCCCTGCCAGCAGCTGCTTCCCTGTGCCCAGGGCTGGGCCCTGCCAGTGCTGCCAGAGCCCAGCCCAGCCCTGGGGGCTCAGCTCTGCCATGCAGACCCCTCCCAGTACAGGGCACTGCCTAGAGCCAGCTCTGCCTCTCTAGGCTCTGATGGCAATGTCAGAGCAACCCTGAGAGGCTGGAAAAGTACACTGATGCTGCCTGTAAGGGACTGTGCTGATTTCTGTCACTGCTTTCGTTTTATTAAGATCTGAGAGAATTTTTTTACTATTTTTCCAACCTGAACTGAGATGAATATCAGTGTGCAATTTCCCATGCAGGTAACCCAGTAGATTAAAAGCAGGATTTTCATGAAGCTCCTGACTTGCTGTGCTTCCTGTATAAACTACTTGGAAATGTTCTGCAGTTAAATGTCATGCTGGGACAAGTCCTGAAAAATTTCAGCATCCTCACCACACAAGGAGAACACTTCCAAGCCTCACCAGCTGTCTCCTTCCACCAGACCTTGTCCCCAGTGCTGGGAGGAGCTCCCAGGGCTGGCTGAGAGCTGTCCCTGGCAGGCAGCAGAATCCCTGCCCCAGCACAGCGCCCTGGGCTGCAGGACCCTGCTCTGCAGGACAGCCCTGGGCACCCCTGGCTGCTCTACACAAGAGAGAATCAGAGAATGTACTCACAGAGTCTGTAGGCATTGGGATGTTCCAGCTTTAGGAGATCACTCCAGGAGCTGCAGCTGCCTTGTCCTGCAGCCAGAGGCTTCCTGTGTCAAGGGCTGGGAGTGATTCTGCCCCAGTCACTTCTGAGAATCTTCCAACCCTGACTGACTGAAGCTCTCTGTGCCTCTGTGCTGTGCCCCAGGGTGGCTGCAGGCAGTGCCCCAGCCCTGCTGGGCTGAGAAGAGCTGCTCAGCAAGAGAAATGTGTTTTTGAAGCTCTTCTTGGTTGCCAGGATTGCCCTCTGTGCCAACGAGCCCACCGAGCTCAGCAGCACAGACACAGCACAAGGACTTTAATGAACCTCTCAGGGCTTTGGTGCTGTTTACATCAGATTCAGTCCCTCAGAGAGTGCCCAGAAAACTTCTCAAGAACTCAAAGTAGGATATAAAGACCAAAGTTTCTTAAAGTTTTAATGGGTCCCACTGAGAAAGTGTCCCCAGGTTCCAGTTAGAGCAGGAAATTGGAGGCAGAGATGAAAGGTGGGGACAAAGAGAAGCCAAGTCTTGGTGCCTGGGGCACAGCACTGTCTGTGCCACCAAGGGCTGGGAGGAGACACCTTGTCCTGAGCCACTGGGGCCTCCTGGCACAGCCCAAGCAAGACTGGCTCATGTCACCCCTTGTCCTGCCCTCAGCATGCCCCCACATCCCAGTGGCCTCAGGGAACTGCTGGGCCTAGTCCCTGGGGAGCCTTGGTCAGGAATGGCCCTGGGGGTTCCTTCATGCTCCCAGGGACTGCAGGTTTTCAGAGGGCTTTGGGTTTTGCTTTGGCCTTGGAGTCTCTGAGAGCTTTGTGGAATCATGGCCTCCAATTATCTGCTTTAATTAGTCTCTTGAGAGCCTTTCTCAATAACAACACTTAGTGGGGCTCATTAATGCTTCAAGGTACTTCAGGTTTTTTAAGGTACTTTCCTTTTGCCTTTACTCTCCGAGCCTCAATAGTTTTTGGGCAATCATGGCCTCTGTAAGAGTCCGTCTAAAAGCCTCTCGTTTGTTCTGCCCAACGACCTTCGCCCGAGGCCTAAGAAGACTCCTCAAACTGCAGCTGAAAGGCGCTGGCCAGGGATGGGAGGAATGCCAAGTGACTGTTCCAGGTGGTGCTCATTGGACCAGGACTGGTCTCTCATGAGACTGGTTTACACAACAAGGCTCCCACAGGTGTGAGAACAATGAACTGGTCACAAGGACTTGGTGTGCCTGGAGCTTGCCGTGGTGTGCTACTCTCGAGCAGGCTACCTGCTGTAGCGTCCAGTTTCCACCTGTTTCTTGGAGCAACGATCTCCACATACAATAGTCCATAAATCTTCCCACCTTTTGGCCAGAAGCCACTTGCTTTGGAAAAGACTATAAAAACATCCTCGAAAAAAAAGACCCCCCGAGATCTCCCCAGACGGCAACGGACATCTATTGGCTGGTTCCACGAGGATCATCTGCTTGTCTTGGTAGCTATAATCCCAACCCCTTTTTTCTCTCTCCCTCTTTCTGTCTCTCTCTCTTTCTCTTTGTCCCACTATCGCATTTGGTTGGCACAAAATAAAGTGCATTTGGTTAAAGAGCAACTGACACAAGTCCCTTTGTGTGTCTTTTGCACCCTGAGATTCTGACATTTTTGGCGTAGTCAGCTGTTGATTCCCGATACTGGAGGAGTTGAGGTACTCTGTGCACTTTGTAACAGGGGAAGATCCGTGCCATTTCAGCTGCACCTATCCTGTCAGCGAAAGCTGAACAGTGGTAGAAAGCAAGGGAGGTGGCATTGTTTCTTTCCGCAATCTGCACACAGACCCCGGTGTGAACAACTCCATTTCAGTTATCGGAGAATATTTTGAAAATTGTCTCAGTTGTGCAAAAGATGGGACTTGTCTTTTTGTGAATTGTTGTTTTGTCCCTAACCCAGGCAGGGAAGAGAGGGAATTAACCTCAGCTAAAGGCTGGGTGTTTGTTGCTTTGGTCCCCTAACCCAGGCAGGGAAGAGAGGGGATTGTCCTCAGCTAAAGGCTGGGTGTTTGTTGTTTTGTCCCCAACCCAGGCAGGGAAGAGAGGGGATTGACCTCAGCAAAAGGCTGGGTGTTTGTTGTTTTGTCCCTAAAGAGAGGGTATTGTCCTCAGCGAAAGGCTAGGTGTTTGTTGTTCTGTTGTTGTTTTTGACTACTTGGGATCGTGAAGAGACAAGCTGTTTTGTAACTAAGGTAGTGCCTCCCAAGTAGTGTGGTCTCTTCACCCGCTCCAGGGACGAGAAGGGAAACACAGTTTTAGCTGTGCTTTTTGTGTAACTTTAAGTGTGCCTCCCTGAGGGTGGTTTTAATCCCTTCGTAAAAATGTCTGAAAAAGATAAAGATGCTTTTTATGCTTTGCTAGCCAAGTACAATGCCAGACCCTCCCAAGGGGGAGAGGATTGGGCACACAGTAACTGGTTTAATTTAGAAAATGTGATTGATAAAATACATTCTTTGAAAGATGAAACAAAATTCTAGCTGGGCAGAAATAAGACCATTCTCTGCTCAGTTTTGGGGGCCTGTCTTACGGCAGCTATAGAAACTTGCTTTACGCGAAGGAGTGAAGAAAGAGCAATTATAGACTCTTTACAAAATTTGGTAGAAGCCTTGCAAAAACAATTAGAGCAGGAAGAAAATCAGGTAAAAACTTTGCAAAAACAATTAGAGCAAGAAAGAAACCGCAACAATTTGTTGCAGCTTTCCCATGCATCACTGCATGCAGATACACCAATAGAAACAGAAGAAAAGGAAACATATCACATAAAGCAGATATACCACCTGGAAGAATTAGTACACATACAAAATTGTGGGGGAAATTGCTGCTCTAAATTGAGACGTCTCGTTAAAACAGAATATAGTTACCTGAATGAAGAGGATTTTAACCCACAAATAACCACTACAAAAATCCTGTACGCCGTTACTAAATTATCAGAACAAGCAGTTAGTGGGTACTGGGGACATGGGACTTTCTTAACAACAGAAGTCAAACGTAACTTACGGTCGCCAACTCAATGCGCAGTTTATTGGGCAGAAGAGCTGAACCCTTTGGAAAGGGGAGACCTTGTAGCTTTAGTTGGTACCCCTGACCAACTCCTGGAAAACATTCAAAAAGCTGCTTGCTTGCAAATGATACATGAAATAAAACTCACTGCTTGCTATAAATCACTTATGCAATTACCTGTAAATGTAAAACAATACCCTCTTCCTTCTGGTGCCAAAGAAGGGATCAAACCGGTTATACAGGACTTGCGAAACCCCCCTGTATGGCCAGTCCAAAAAGCCAAACCTGACACTGTAGCTGTGTACCAATACATACATGATGTATTGATAGGAAGAGAAGAAAAAGAAGAAGTGAGGGATGTGCAACAAAAAATAATCTCCCATTTGGAAAGCCCTAACTTGCAAATTGCCTCAGAGAAAATTCAAAAACCTTCTCAAGGAAGAAAAGTTTTTGAAAACAGCCACTACTGGGACTGCCCCCCCTGACGGGGTGGCCCAGAAACCCTCAGTTAGGAAGTGGTGTGCCCTGATCAAGGAGTACTGTCACATTTTCTCAATCACAGAAGGAACTGTAAAAAATTTGTCAATACAAGAAACAGAGAACTTGAAGAGCAGCCAGGAAAAACCAGCTTCAGTAATCAAGGTAGCCCCTCCCTTCTCCCCTGAGCAGACAGCGAATGCTTGGTTTACTGATGCTTCAGCCAAAAGAGAAGGAAAAGTGTGGAAATATAAAGCTGTAGCCTTACACACTTCCTCCGGTGAGCAGATCATTACAGAAGGGGAAGGCAGTGCCCAAATTGGGGAGCTTATAGCTGTTTGGAGTGTTTTTCAAAAGGAAAAACAAAATACTTCCCTTGTTTGTATTTACACTGATTCTTATGTTGTTTTTAAAGGAGGTACAGAGTGGCTTCCTTTTTGGCAGAGAAATGATTGGGAAGTTAACAGAATTCCAGTCTGTGTTACATGCTGGATAGTTCCATCAATTTAACCTCCTGCCTCTTTGTGGCAGATTCTGTTGTGTTTACTTTTCACAGAATAACGCCATGGAACATGAAGATTAATTGCTGAATCCCTCATCGAACCTGTATACAGTTACAGCACAGGACCTTACAGCTGTGTTTTAATTTTGTGAAGATTCAAAATCAAAATTGAACTGTTGTACAATTTTCCCATAAAATTATGTGTAGTAAAAACAATATAACTTGATGTTAATGTCTATAACACCCACTACCCGACCACCAGTTATACTGAGCCTGAAAATTTTTGAAATTGGACCTTGGGTAATTCGGAAAACTGGCCAACAACAAATATTGTTTAATTCGGCATGGTCTTTTAAACAAGTTAAATTGCCAATGCAAAACAATGTCTCAGTAATTTAGCCGGCTTGTTCCCCTTTTCTAGGGATGGACAACCTGGTTGCAAAACCAGGAGAATCCTTTCAAGAAACAAACGAGAGACATAACCGGTGTTGTGGGAACAAGATTGGGAATTTTGAATAGTATTGATTCAGAGGTTTTAATGAACAAATTGGTTGCCACCACCAGAGACCTGACCAAATTGAAACAACCTCTGCAGTCCTCTTTGACAGCCCTGGGGACGCAACAGTGGTTATTATCAAACATTTTACCAAATTGGGAAAAGGCAAATGTAAATGATCACAAATTGATAATTGATGCTCTTGGTGCTGCTCAAAACAACATCTCCCTAGCCCTCAGCTGTATCAAGGCACAGTTTTGGATGCAAACAGTTGTTGCCTCAATTATAAGGGAAGGGGAAGAAGGTACTTCACCTACTGAAATTCGGACAATAATTTGGGACAATGCTAATAATTTTAAAAGGAAGTTTCAGTCCTGGTGGAATTTGGTAAATTTTACCTACTACCCCAGCATAAACATAGCCTCAGCCTTTGCACTGACCACATGTAATGCTTCAGTACATTCAATATTCCCTATCACTGTATTAGGCTGAATCATGATGGAGCTATTCTCTATACTTCCTGAGCGTAGAGAATGGGCCCATCAAATTGGTGAGAAATGGCAAACTGGTAATTTGGAATCTTGTATTGTTCGGGAGCAACAGGGTTTCATTTGTGAAAGCAATGCCATTGTGGCCCAAGACATCTGTTTAGATACAGAACAAAATATCTGTCATTTTGAAATACACCCTGATGAGACTCCTGCAGCGGTACTAGTGCACATAGGTAATGGATGCATGTGTGTTAGAACTACTTGTAACTTAGTGATTATAGAAGATGAAGCAATGAATTTAAGAAATCATTCAAATTTTTGTGTTTGTAATTTTACCAGGATTAGAGGCTGTGATTTTTCCTACACTGTTCCTGTTATGTCTTATTACCTTTTGCAATCCAATTTCACACTGATTCATCAGTTAGTGCCTGCTCTCATTGGTATGAACCTCACTTTGGTTAAACAACTGTTGTTTCACCAGGACTTAAATGGAATCTTAAGAAAGATCAAGGAAAATGGACAAAAGACCCTGGTGACAGTTCATCATGATGTGAAGAAGATACATCAGGTTTTAGAAAGGGTAAAAGGGGACACTGAACACAGGTGGTGGGATACTCTTTTTGGGTGGTCACCTACTGCTACCGGCATCCTAAACAAATTGTGTCATCCCATTGTTGTGCTTTTGATTTTGATTTTTATTAGTTTTTGTCTTGTCAGCCATTCTATACATCCTGAATTGGAGAATAATAAAACGGTTGACATGACTGGCATCAGCAATGGAAGCACATGATCTGATCACTATACCATCTGCCAAAGATACTCCCAAGGTCATTGACACTAGACAAACTACACGGGCAGCAAGAGTCAGGCCACTAACACCAGAATGTTAAGTTTTGATTGAAAATGGTTTTGGAAAAATTAATTGTATTAACCAATAAGATGATTAATATTGATTTGTTTTAATTTTGTTTGTTTAAATTGTTCAAATTTTAATTGTTTTAAATTGTTTGAATTTTCATTATTTGAAAGTTATTTTATTGATTTGTTTTATTGATTTGTTTTGTTTAAACTGTTTGATTTTATTGATTTCCTGTATTGATTTGTTTGCTTAAATTGTTTAATTTGAAAGCTATTTGATTAATTTGTTTGATTGTTTAAACTATAAAGGATTGTTTTATTAATCAATTATGCATTATTATTTTTCTGTTTCTCCTTCCTTTCTCTTTTCCTCTTTCCCTTTTCCTCCATTTTCTGTCCCCGTTTTCCGGGATATGCTACCAATGACGGGTCCTGAAGACAACGCCACAACATCATGCTGATGGAGTTTCTCGACGATGCTCGTTGGTCACGGGGTGGTGTAAGAGTCCGTCTAAAAGCCTCTCGTTTGTTTGTCCCAACGACCTTCGCCTGAGGCCTAAGAAGACTCCTCAAACTGCAGCTGAAAGGCGCTGGCCAGGGATAGGGAGGAATGCCAAGTGATTGTTCCAGGTGGTGCTCATTGGACCAGGACTGGTCTCTCATGAGACTGGTTTACACAACAAGGCTCCCACAGGTGTGAGAACAATGGACTGGTCACAAGGACTGTTGGTGTGCCTGGAGCTTGCCGTAGTGCGCTGCTCTCGAGCAGGCTGCTTGCTGTAGCGACCAGTTTCCACCTGTTTCTTGGAGCAACGATCTCCACATACAATAGTCCACAAGCCCTCCCACCTTTTGGCTAAAGGCCACTCGCTTTGGCCACGAACAATGGTCCACAAGCCTTCCCACCTTTTGGCCAGAAGCCACTCGCTTTGGAGAAGACTACAAAAACATCCTCGAAAAAAGACCTCTTGGGATCCCTCCAGACGGCAACGGACATTTATTGGCTGGTTCCACGAGGATCGTCTGCCCGTCTTGGTAGCTATAATCCCAACCCCCTATTTCTCTCTCCCTCTTTCTGTCGCTCTCTCTTTCTCTTTGTCCCACTATCGCATTTGGTTGGCACAAAATAAAGTGCATTTGGTTAAAGAGCAACTGACACAAGTCCCTTTGTGTGTCTTTTGCACCCTGAGATTCTTAAAAGAACCTTCACAAGCCCCGCTCTAACTAGGTGGACCGTGACACTGGGGCAGCACCCTGTGAATATTGGCCAAGGTGGCTAATCCCCGGCACGGAACCTTGTGGAGGAGGCCATTTTCAGTGGCTCCACAGCTCAGGAATTCAAAAGGGAGGGGAAGCCACAGACATCTCGCACAATGAGGAGGGATTTAAACCTCAATTCCTTGTGCTGCTCCAGGCTCCTTCTGGGGGATGTTTCACCACAGCCCTGCCCTATGAAGGAAATTCCTTTCTCTTACTACCAAGCCTGGGTCTCCTAATATATTAAGAATTGATCCTTGCTTCCCATTAATTCTATTGCATCACAGTGGTGTCCCTGGTTCCATCAGGCCCAGCTTTGTAACAACTGAACCCTGATTCCATGAGATTCCATTCTATCACAATCCTCTCTTGGATTCTATGAGGCCCCGCTTTGTCACAGTGGAGCCTTTGTGCCATGTGTTTCCATTGCGCCAAATTGGTCTCCAGTATTCCATGAGACCATGCTGCAAACGAGTGGACACTTGAATCCATGAGTTTCCATTCCATCACAATGGTCTCTTGAATTCCATGAGGCCCTGCAGTGTCCCTAGGGAGTATTTTTGCCATATTTTTCCATTGTGTCACAATGGTCTCTCTTGTTCTATGATGCTGCAACATGAAACAGTGGATATTTGCTTCCATGTGATTCCAATTTAACAATGGTCTTCTGGCTTCCATGAGTCCCTGCTGTGTTTACAACTGACTCTTGATTCCCCAAGATTCCATGGTGTCACTGTGTTCTCCTGTGATTCACAAGGCTGTGCTGTCTCATAATGGACACTTGCTTTCTCCATGGCTGGAGATGTCCCAGTAGCACTGGGTTTCCATCGGGCTGTATTTTGTCACAATGAGGCCTTGATTCCATGACAATCCATTGTGCTACAATGGACTCCTGGGTGCAATGAGGATGTTCTTTGTCACAGTGGAGCCTTGCTGGCATGAGGCTTGGAAATGTCCCAGTGGCACAAGGGTTCCATGAGGCCCTGCCGTGTCACAATGGACACTTGCTGCCATGAGATTCCATCGTGACCCATGCTCTCCTAGATTCCATGAGGCCTTGTTCTGCCACAGTGGTGTCTTGTTTCTACTAGGACTTGCAATATTTCCATGGCCCTTGTGTTCCATGTGTCCCCTCTCTGTCAAAATTGACCCTTGTTTCCATTGTGTCACAATGGTTCTATGTTTCTATGACCTGCCCTGTGTCTCAATGGACACTTGGTTCCAAAAGAGCTGACAATGTCACATTGCACCTGTCTTCTATTCGGCTCCACTTTGTCAAAATAAAGCCTTGGTTCCATGAGATTCCACTGTGTCACAATGTTCTCCTTAGTTTCCTGAGAACCTGATGTGTTCACAATTGACCCTTGGTTCCTTGAGATTTGATTGCATCACAGTGGTCTCCTTGGTTCCATAAAGCACAGGTTTGTCACGATGGTTTCAGGATATTCCATTGCAACACAATGGTCTCCACCACTCTGTAAGGCTGCACCATGAAACACTGGACACTTGGTTCCATGCGATTCCACTGGGTAATAATGTTCTCCTGTGTTCCATTACGCCTGGCTCTGGCACAACGGACACTTGCTTTCATGAGCCTTGGAAATGTCCCATTAGCACCTGGGTTCCATCAGGCCCTGCTGTCTTGAATATTCACCTGCTGTTTCAGGACATTCCATTGCCTCACAATGGTCTCCTTGGTCCCATGAGGCCCCTCTGTGCCACAATGCAGCCTTGGTTTCTTGAGATTCCCTTGTGTCACAGTGGTCTTCTGTGCTCCACTAGGCCCAGTTGTGTCACAATGGACAATTGGTTCCATGAGCAGTGGCCATGTCCCAGTGGCACCTGTGTTCCATGACATCCTGCTGTGTTACACCTGACAGTTCGTTCTATGAGATTCCATGCAGTCACAATGGTCACTTGGGTTCCATGAGGCACTGCTGTTTTGACAATTGACACTTGGCTCCATCAGATTCCATTGTCCCACAATGTTCTCCTGGGTTCCAAGAGGCCCCACTGTGTCACATGGCCCCTTGCTTCCATGAGCCATGGCACAGTCCCACTTGCCCCTGGGTTCCATGAGGCCATGCCACAATTGACACTTGATCCGTGAGATTCCATTGCATCACAATGGTCTCCATGTTTCCATGAGGCTGTGCTGTGTCACAATGGACACTGGATTCCACGAGAGCTGGCAATGTCCCAGTGGCACCTGTGTCCCATGAGGCCCCACTTGGTCAAAGTAGAGCCTTGGATCCGTGAGATTCCAGGTTGTCCCAATGGTCTGCAGAGCGTTCCATGAGGCTGTGCTGTGTCACAGTGGACACTGAGATCCACGAGCCCTGGCAATATCCAAGTGGCACCTGGCTTCCATGAGGCCCAGCTGCGTTTACAGCTGATGGTTCCCCCAGACTGCTTTGGGTCACAGTGCTCTCCTGGGTGCCCCGAGACCTTGCTGTGCAATAATGGAGCCTTGTTTCCACTAAGCCAGGCAAAGTCCCAGTGGCACCTGTGTGCCATGAGGCCCCACTTGGTCAAAGTACAGCCTTGGGTTGATGTGGGTGAGGGCCCAGAGTGACTCAGAGTGCACAGGAGTGATGTTTAAATTTAAAAACCAGGCCTTTTAAAGCAGTTAGCCCATTATCAGTTACATAGTTTTAAATATAACTCAACCAAACACCATACACCACAATGCAAATGTGTGATGGTTATGTAACACTTTTTTCTACTCCTAATTCAGCTGAGCCTCTTTCCCACAGACCTTTTCTACTTAGCCATAAAAACAGGCCTGAGGCACGATTTTACAAGGCCTTCCTGTCTCTATAGAGGCAAGCACCACATGCAAGAGGCACACTATACTTCAGAAGGCTAATATCTGTTTATTACAACAGGCTGTCTTTTATACACTCTAAAAAGTTTACACTTTGTTCATTGGCCATAATAGATCAACATAACGTTAATTGGTATAAAACCCATCTAAGCCTCTGCTTTTCCCAAGACTTTTCTAAAAAAACTTTTCACAGCTGCAGGTTTCTTCTTGCTTATCGTCTTCTTCTTCTTCTCTTCTTGGTCTCCAGGCCAACAGCCTTGGTCAGGGAATACTTCTCAAACCAAACCTTGTTCTTTAACCCTCTCTAACCCACAGAGCATCTGTGGGTCCTACTCTATCTTCCTTTTGTAAAGTTTTACTTATCAGAAATAGGTTGACAATTGACCCCCTATTTCCTTGAGATTCCATTGCACCACAATTGTATCCTGGGTTCCGTGAGGCCACACCATGAAACACTGGACACTTGATTCCATAAGTTTCCATTCCTTCACAATGGTCTCTTGTATTCCATGAGGCCTTGCTGTGTCCCTAGGAAACCTTTGTTCCACATTTTTCCATTGTGTCACAATGGTCTCCAGTGCTCTGTTGAGGTTGCAACATGAAACAGTGGACATTTGCTTCCATGTGATTCCACGGTGTCACAATGGTCTCCTGGGTTCCATGAGTCCCTGCTGTGTTTAGAATTAACACTTGGTTCCCCAAGATTCCATGGTGTCACTGTGCTCTCCTGTGGTTCACGAGGCTGTGCTGTGTCACAGTTGACACTTACCTCCTCAAAGACTGGAAATGTCCCAGTGGCACCGGGTTTCCATCAAGCCATGCTTTGTGACAATGAGGCCTTGGTTCCATGAGAATCCATTGTGCCACAATGTTCTTCTTAGCTTTATGAGAGCCTGATGTGTTGAAAATTGGCCCTTGGTTCCTTGAGGTTCCATTGCATCACAGTGGTCTCCTTGGTTCCATCAGGCCCAGGTTTGCCACAACAGAGCCTTGGTTCCATGCATTTCCAGTGCATCACAAGGGTCTCTTGGATTCCATGTGATCCTGCTGGGTCAAAGTGGAGCCTTTGTGCCATGAGTTTCCATTGCAGCACAATGGTTTCCTGGGTTACATGAGAGCGTACAGTGAAAGAGTGGACACTTGATTCTGTGAGTTTCCAATCCATCACAGTGGTCTCTTGGATTCCATGAGGCCTTGCAGTGTCACTATGGAGCCGTTGTTCCACATTTTTCCATTGTGACACAGTGGTCTCCAGTGCTCTATGAGGCTGCGCCATGCAACTATGGACACTTGGTTCCATGAGATTCCATGTTGTCACTGTCAGGAAATGCCCTAAATGCCTTAGGTTGTTGTCCAAAAAGGAAACAGAACACACCTTCAACTTTATTTGAATAGAGGGGGAGAGTTCACTGGGACACACGCCCATGGAGTTTTCTCTTTCAAGGTTTCAGGGGGTGTAGCTTCCTTTTATCTGAAACTCCCAGCCCCACATTGCCCTCTTCCTTTCCCCATTGGCCCAGGTACTAGGAAGGAACAGCCTTCCTGAACATCCTGCCCCATATCCCCGCTTGAACCTGGCATTTCCCCCAAAGTTCAGAAGTTCAGTCTTGTGCAGACCCTTGTCTGTTTCAGGAGCCAAGCTGTCTGGGACCCATAACAAACCTGCTGCCCAAAGTCAGTGGAAACGCTACGACCCATTTCAAAGACCTTAACATCCATCCCTTCACCCATCAAATGATTTGTAAAGAATTAGAACACATCTTTCCTCTCAGATTGATGTTTCCTGTGCTGGTGACAGTCTTTTAAAACCAGCCTTTGGCCTGACCTCTCTGCTGTTGTAGTTCCATGGGCAGAGGTTGTTGTCTCTTCCCCCTTCCATGGGCAGGCCGGTGTTCAGCCATCTCCAGGACAGCAGGGCCCCATCCCACATCACTGTGACCTGGGAAAACAGAAACCGTCACTCCAAATGTCCCTCTTCCTCCTTTTTCCCAGTCATTTGGCCCTGCCACTGTGTCTTTCTGCTGGGTCCCACAGGAGAAAGGAGATCATAGTGACACTGTGGGGCACATGGAACCAAACACCCATTGTGGCCCTACAGAACTACACAGAACCAAGGAAATCCCTGTGACACTGTGAGGCCTAATGGAACGAAGAGTTCATTGTGACACAGAAGGGCCACATGAAGCCAAGGAACCATTGTGACACTGCTGATCCAAGGAGACCATTGTGACACTGGGGAAACTAATGGAACCAAGTGACATGTCCACTGTGACATTGTGGGGCTTCATGAAACCTATGGGCCATTGTGACACTGCGTCCTGGGGCAGTCGGTTCCAGCTGTACTGCACGCCCCTCCAGGTGAAAGCAAACTGAGGCCTGCACTCTGCAGCCAAAGGAATGGAGAAAAACATTGGCAATGTCAATGATGGCATACCACCTTGCTGCCTTGGACTCCAGCTCGTACTGGAGTTCCAGCAGGTCCGGCACAGCAGCGCTCAGCGGTGGAGTCACTTCATTCAATGCGCGGTAGTCCACAGTCAGTCTCCATTCTCCTTCAGGCTTGCGCACAGGCCAGATGGGGCTGTTGAAGTGTGAGTGGGATTTGCTGACCACCCCTTGGCTCTCCAGCTCTTGAATCATCTTATGGATGGGGATCACAGCATCTTGAGTTGTCCTATATTGCCGGTGATGTACCACTGAAGTGGCAATTGGTACCCGTTGCTCTTCCCCTTTCAGAAGTCCTACAGATTTTCAGATAGTCCAGGCAAGGTATTCAGTTGCCGAATGTGCTCTGACATCACAGCAGCTATTCCAAAATCCCACTTAAGACCTTTGGGGTCCTTAAAATACCCACTTCTGAGGTAATCTATTCCCAAAATACATGGGGCCTCTGGACCAGTCACAGTAAGATGTTTCTTCCAATCCTTTCCAGTTAAACTCACTTCAGCTTCCACTATGGTAAAGTCCTGCGATCCACCTGTCACACCAGCAATAGAAACGGATTCTTCCCCCACATATCTTGATGGAATTATCGTACACTGTGCTCCTGTATCCACTAAACCACTTTATACTTCCGTGGTTTTGATGTGCCAGGCCACCGAATCCACACGGTCCAAAAAACACGGTTCTTCTTTGCCTCACCCTGGCTAGAGGCAGGGCCCCTCTAAGCCTGATTATTCTTCTTTTCCGGGGCATAGGTCTTAGAAGTTCCCTCAAGAGGGTCAGACATGTCATTATCATTATCATGTTTGGCATTTTGGCTATGGGAAACAGGAGCGGCTCTCCTTTTGGCGGAACTTCCTCTTTCAATCTTGCCTTCCTTCAGATCACGCACCCGTTGTGCCAGAGCAGCCGTAGGCTTCCCATCCCATCTCCTCATGTTCTCTCCAGAATCCTGCAAGAAAAACCACAACTCGGCTCGAGGAGTATACCTCCTCTCCCCATCGGGGAAACATCTGCGTTGGATACCAGGACGTCTAATTTGCACTGCTGAAATTTGGAGGAGGTCCTCCTTAATCTCCTCCCTGAGCCTCTTATGATTTTCCTCTATCTTGTCCTCTAAGTTCTGCAAGCGTGTTTCCACGGCTGCGATTCTGGCATGGGTTGGGCCATGCGCAGCATCCGCATAGGCTCAAAGCTTCTTAGCCATATCAAGAACTGTCTCATGTACCTCTTCCCAGTTCATTATTGCTAAGGCAGAGGCGTATTCAGATGGCCCCGAGTCGCACAAGTTTTCTCCACATCACTGGTGTGCATGGGACCAGGTCTGGATTCCTAGTTGTTATATCCTCCGAAAAAATAATCTCCGCCACTGCCATTTCCCTTAGTCGTTGGATCCCTTGCTCCATGGTTTTCCATCGGGTTTGTTGCATATATAGGTCATCGGCACACAGATATCTTTGTGCCACACTGTCTAGGACCTGTGCCCAGAGGCTTTGAGGGTTAGCCTCCCTTATCATTCCCTGATCGATGACAGGATCATGTGACAGGGATCCCAGGTGTCTCGCTTCAGTGCCATCCAGGATGGTAGCCTCGCCTGCCGCATCCCAAAGCCGGACCAGCCAACTAATTATGGACTCATCGGGTTGTCTGGTATAATCCTTCCTCAGACCACAAAGATCCTTTAGGGAAAGGGACTCATTATTAGTCTCTGATCTCACACTAGTTGTTTTTACTCTTGATTTTATATCAGGAGGCGTTGAGGGTCCTTCTCCTGCATCCTCATCATCATCATCCACTGGCCGATCATTCTTCTTTGTGCACTTTCCACTTCTGGTGCTAGTAGCCACGGCCATTGGTTGAAGCTTATTATCTAATTTCGCCCCTGTCCTCAAGTCTGGAGTGTTTACTACATCCTGAGTCACTGGGATGGTAACTAATTTATCTCCGTGTTCCCTGTCTGCTGTCTGTGGTCCTATACTATCTAAAAGGCTATGATAAGCATACACCAGGGCCCAGCTCACTGCAGTGATTTTTTTTTCTCTAGGGTTATCGTGGCACTTCTCTTTCAAATATTTTACCACCTCAGCTGGGTTTTGAATTTGCTCCTGTGGAAAGTCCCAAACTATAGGATCAGAAAATTCCTTTAACATTTGGCCCAGGTCCTGCCATTTCCCACACCATTCAGGACTCTTCACATTTTGCTTTGCTCCTAAATCAGGAGTTACACCAGCCCCTCTAGAAATCTCAGCTCTCATTTTATATAAACTGTAAACAGTGTATAAGAAGCTTACTAAATTAAACATCAGAAAGATAATCTCTTTAGTGTTCAGGGAAACCTGCATATTTTCTAATAAAGATGTAAAAAATTCAGAGGAGACAAAGGAAAGCAAAGGCTGAAAAGCCTCCTCCCCTGCTTCTCCTCTAAAAAACTGAGTGCATATCCATAAGCAGGATCCAGAAGATATCCCTGGAACCGATTCCAGCATCTTTACAAACCTCTTACAAGCCATCGCAACTAAGCCCAGTCCGATAAATATTTTGGTCATTATCCCTCTAGTATAAAAACTACAAATAAGGGACAGTACTGGAGCTATTTCCAGATAGGGAAATAACCCCAGAGACCAGAGAGGTATTAAAACCTCAAAAAACCCTAGTATCCAAAACCACATACCAGCTTCCATCCCAAAAAACATTATAAATCTATACCAATACAGTTACAAGGTAATAAAGTTTTTTCCACTTCCTCGTGCCCCTAAAGTTAGGCGCCAAGATTTGTCTTGGTTTCGGACAAAATTACAGGAGATATCTCCCAAAGGAGTGCCCCTAGGAAAATAAACCCCCAGAACTCCTTCCCCCTCCCACTACCGGGTTCGGGAAAAACTTCCTCTGAGGAAAAAAAAAGTGGAAAAAACTTGTTTATTTTAACAAACACACAGAAAAAAACACTTCCCAGCACCAGGAAAGAACGATCCCCAGATGACACAAAACATTTTCACCAAGGTGAGCGAGGATGGACGAGCTCGGTCAGTCCCTGCTGGGAAGGGTGCAAGCTTCTTTTGGCAGGCTTCCAGAGGCAGTCTCTGATGTTCAGATCCCTCATTCCGGAGCCGGTGCTGATCTTCGGGATGAGGGGAAGAAGGAAGAGAGAAAGAGGGAGCAGCTGCGGGCAGGAGAAGCTGGGGCAAAAGCTAGGGGTAGAAGCGGCAGCCAAAGCGGCAAAAGCAGCAGCAGCAGCAGCAGCAAGCCAGCCCAAGCAGCCCAGCAAACCCGCAGCCCCCAGCAGCCAGGGGCCCACCGGGGCGGGGGAGGAACGGCCACGGTGGCAGGCAGCTCTGTGCAGACAGAGGGGAGGGCAGGGAGAGAATTAGTCATAACACTAACCCAGGACACACTGCATGGCCTTGTGGAGCCAAGGAGACCATGGTGACACTGTGGTGCCACATGGAACCAAGGATTCCATTTTGACACTCAAGAACCTCATGGAAACAAGGGTCTGTTGTGACACTTTGGAACTGAGACCATTCTTGAGAGTACAGAACCTCAAGGAACCAAAAGTCAATGAAAAAGATCAAGGCCTCACAGAACCAAAAAGAGCATTGTGACACTGCATGGCCCCGTGGACCCAAATCTCCATTGTGACAGCACAGAACCTCATGGAACCAAAAAGAGCATTGTGACACTGTGCGGCCCCATGGAACCAAACATCCATTGTGACACCACAGAACCTCACAGAATCAAGAGTCCATGGTGACACAACAAGGCCTTGAGGAAACCAGGACTCCAAAGGTCTAATACAGATCTTGCATGGCTCTGCCTTGGGAATAGAAACCTCCATGGTGGTACCTTGACACACACACTTTAGGAGGGTGTCTGTGATGGGGAAACTCAGGAGTTTTCAATTGCCTCAAACAAAGAAAAGGAAGAAAACCCCTGTTTGCCTGTGTGCAGCCAGATCTCCAAGCAAAGCAAGTCCCAAATGAGTGAGGATAGACAGGATGGATCTGGGTAATGTGGAGGAGCCCTTTTGTCCACACTGGGTCAGACCTCAAGGCACAGCCTCTCTGAGCAGGCCAGACCTCCTGAGGAGAGACCTTGAATCAATATCAATGACAGAATGCTGCAATACATTTGCTCCAAGGAGAAACAGTAATGAAAAAAACCCTTTGAAATAGGAGTATATATTTCTTAGAAGCTCTTTGAAATATTTCTCCATAACTGCAGAAGCAAACCTTCCTAATGAACAGCATAAGACAAGAGGGAAATCAAGGCAGAGCCATGGTTTGTCAGGACTTGCGTGATCCCAAAGAACCCTGTGGTGCATCTTGTGCTGAGCCCTTGAACCTCAGGGCCTCAGGAGAGATTGCACAAACCTTTCTAGGAGTCCAAGTCAGAAGAAAAAACCAAAGTGTCTCAAAGCATGAATGGGTCCCACTGAGGTCCATCCCCAACACAGGCTCCTCATGGACTCCTTGGAGGAGAAAATTGGAGGCCATGATTGCCCAAAAATGTCTCAGAGACTCAGAGAGGAAAGGAAAAAAGAAAGTACCTTAAAAACCAGAAGTACCTTGAAGCATTAATGAGCCCCACTGAGTGTTGTTACTGAGAAAGGCTCTCAAGGGACTAATTAAAGCAGGTAATTGGAGGCCATGATTGCACAAAGATCCCAAAGCCTTCAAGGCAAAAGCAAAACCCAAAGTCCACTGAAAAACCTGCAGTCCCTGAGAGCACGAAGGAGCCCTCAGGGCCATTTCTGATCAAGGCTCCCCAGGACTGATCCCAGCAGATCCCTGAGGCCACTGGGATGTGGGGGATGCTGAGGGCAGGGCAATGGGTGACAGTGGCCAGCCTTGCTGGGGCTGTACCAGGAGGCCCCAGTGGCTCAGGACAAGGTGTCTCCTCCCAGCCCTTGGTGGCACAGACCCTGCTATGCCCCAGGGTACCAAGACTTGGCTTCTCTTTGTCCCCACCTGTCATCTCTGGCTCCAGTTCTCTGCTCTGATTGAGGCTTGGGGACACTTTCTCAGTCGTGTTCCTCAGTGGGACCCACTAAAACTTTAGGACACTTTGGAGTTTGAATCTGACTTGGAGTTCTTGAGAAGTTTCTCCAGCTCCCTCTCAGGGACTGATGTTCAGGGCCCTAGCACAAACCCCAGAAGGTCATTAATGTCCTTGGGCTTGTCTGTGCTGCTGAGCTGGGCTGGACTCCTGGCACAGAGGCAGCTCCTGGCAAGGGCAGCGCTGCAGAGAGACAGCTCTGCCCAGGAGCAGCTCCTGTGCACAGCCCAGCAGGGTGGGGCACTGCCTGCAGCCACCCCGGGCACAGCACAGAGGCACAGAGGGGTTAAACTCAGCCTGGGCTGGGAGCACTGAGCACAGCTCACTGAGGGCTCACGAGAGCAGAAATCCTCACAGTGTTTGAAACAGTCACTCTCTGGCTGTGGGAAGATAAGTTGCAGTTCCTGCAGGGATCTCCTGAAGCTGGCACATGCCACAGCTTTCAGGACCTTCCAGGAGGGCTCTCAGAGCTGCTGCAGTGCAGGGGATGTGGCCCTAGGGCAGGGCTGGGTTTCCCTGCTGCAGCAGCCGAGGCACAGCCCAAGGCAGCTCCCTGTGTCCAGGCTCTGCTGCAGGGCTGAGCAGCCGGGGCTGCAGCCAGGGGTGTCCAGGGCTCTCCTTCAGAGCAGGGTCCTGGAGCCCAGGGCGCTGTGCTGGGGCAGGGACTCTGCTGCCTGCCAGGGACAGCTCTCAGCCAGCCCAGGAGCTGCTCCCAGCGCTGGGGGAGAAGCTGTGGGGGCAAGGAGCGACCCTGAGCAGTGCAGGTGCTGCTTCTGAGAGGGGCTGGGTGGGGCAGGGCTGCTTCCAGCTCCAGACCAGCCTGGGCACAGTTCTGGAAAACATTTCCCAGCAGCAGGTAAGTCTGGGATTGCTGTAAAGAACAGGAGAGTTCCTGTGAGTGTTTTCAATTTTCTCCTTGGAAAGGGATGGGAAAGTTGGGGTGATGACAAAAAGATTTTTGCCTTTATACATTTTTCATTGACTCATAGCTCTGTAAAATATTATTATGTAGTTATAAAATTATGATTCTTGATTGACTCTATTAAACTCTTAATTAATTCTATTAAACTACTATTATATACTTATACGACTATAATCCTTAATTAACTCTAGTACATTTCCTAACTTTTCTCTTAGGTTTTAGAACAATAAACGGACCTTCTAAATACATTCCTGAAATACTGTATAGCCTTATTATCAGGAAGAGCACCTACTAGAACTTTTTTTTTTTTTTTTTTAACCAGAATGTGAGCAGTCATAAAAAAGAAGCCTTTGGAACTATTCCATTGTGATGACCCAGGGGTGTGTAACAGGGGAAACCGAATCTCCTATTGGATGTTCCTGTTAAATATCCTTATTAATCAACTTTAATAAATTGTTGGAATCGGGGTCGGGGTGTGCCCCATCCCCACTGGGACATCTGGAAGCTTCCAATTAAGGTCTGTTTTTTACTTTACTGTTCTAACACTACTTTCTCTTCTGATTATAGAAAACAGGGGGATGAGAGAAGAAGAAGAGGCATTGTGCTCAGAGAATCACAGAACATTCTGAGTTGAAAGGGACACTGCATCATCAAAGTAATGTTTGAACATTTACAGAGACTCCAGATCTGTAACTTTGGGTGGTCAGTCTCTCTGCTGGAGCCTCCCAAAGGGCCTTCAGCCACTCCTCAGCCCTGGGCAGCACCAGCATGACCTCTGCAGGGCCCAGCAGGGCTCTCCTGAGCTGCCCTTGCCCACCTGCAGACAGACCCTGCCCCAGGCAGGGCCCTGCAGACAGGCAGGTTTTAGTGGGGCAGGCGAGTGCACAGAGGGTGGGACTGGCTTTGTGAGCCTAGCAGGGACAGGGCAGCTCTCAGGAGGGAAATGTCCAGGCCCAGGGAGATGCTCAGGGAAGGAGAGGGGGCTGAAGAGAGCAATGCTGGGGGCAGGAGGGCACTGTTGGTGTGTGGGAGGTGCCGTGCACAGCTGGGCACAGGAACACTGCCCTGAGTGCCCGGCTGTCTCTGCCCTGCCCTCCCAGGCACAGCACCACAACATCTTCTCTTGTTCCTGCACTCCTCTGGTACTGTCATTGTTACCTGGTGCTCTCAGGGTGGCTCTGGGATTGCAGCAGCTGAGCCAGGCACTGCCCTTGGGATTCCTGCCAGGCAGGGGTGTCCATGGGAATGGGGTGTCCAAGCTACCCCTGGGACCTGTGGGGCTGAGGGCAAAGCAGTGCATGGGAAGAGGAATGAGCTGAGCCCCCTCCCTGAGATCCCATCATGGGCACACCTGGGGGCTCTCCTTGCTGTGTCCTTCCAAGCTCTGAGCTGCCCTCCTGGGTGCAGATCTGTGCCAGAGCCTCTCGGAGTTCCCTGAGTGTCCCACGGGGAAGTGCCGAGATGCCACATCTGAGGAAATGCTGTTGGGTTTTTCAAGGGAGCCGTGAGTGTCCTTGGCAGAGGAGGGGGATGAGACCTTGCTCAGAGACCTTTAGAGAAGGTGAGACATTCAGGGATCCCTCTGCTCTGGGCAGGGTCTGGTTTATCCCAGGGTGACACAGGAGTGTGATTATGCTCTGATCCCAGCCAAAGGTGCACACCCAGAGTAGATGAGAACAAGCCCATCCAGCCCCTCACCTTGCCCTGAGCCACAGGGAATCTTCTGCCTCACATCTCTCACTGGCAAACACTGAGTGCAGCAGAAATGCTGGAGATTTCTGTCCTCAGAGAACCAGGAATGATGTGTGGGTAGAAAAACACATCCTAAAACCAACTCCTGCAATCCTTTAGGTTTGGGAGTGCAGAAGCTACCAAGCCTTTCTGCATTAGGAGTGATTCCACTGACAAATCCTGGATATCCAGCCTTGTCCCTCTGCCACACAGCCACAAACCCAGGGCAGTGGGGCAGGGATGGCTCCTTGAGAACCTCCTGGCACAGGCCTGTCTCCTCTTGGCACTCTCAAACAGCACAACTGGAGCTCAGTCGAGGTCCTGCGTAACGGTTTTCCCAGAGCAGTAACAAGGCTGGGTGAGTCCCAGCGGGACAGTCTACAGAGAATGGCCCAGGTTTGGTCAAAGCAGCCTCTGCTGACTTGTCACTATCCTTTATCCATAAACAGGTCCCCATGGCCAGAGACAGCAAATGTCCAACAGCAGCTCCATCAGCCACTTCCTCCTGCTGGCACTGGCAGACACGCGGCAGCTGCAGCTCCTGCACTTCTGCCTCTTCCTGGGCATCTCCCTGGCTGCCCTCCTGGGCAACGGCCTCATCATCAGCGCCGTAGCCTGCGGCCACCACCTGCACACCCCCATGTTCTTCTTCCTGCTCAACCTGGCCCTCACTGACCTGGGCTGCATCTGCACCACTGTGCCCAAAGCCATGCACAATTCCCTCTGGGACACCAGGAACATCTCCTATGAAGGATGTGCTGCTCAGGTCTTTATGCTTTTCTTCTTCCTTGGATCAGAGCTTTCCCTCCTGACCATCATGTGCTACGACCGCTACGTGTCCATCTGCAAACCCCTGCACTACGGGACCCTCCTGGGCAGCAGAGCTTGTGCCCACATGGCAGCAGCTGCCTGGGCCAGTGCCTTTCTCAATGCTCTGCTGCACACAGCCAATACATTTTCCCTGCCCCTGTGCCATGGCAATGCCCTGGGCCAGTTCTTCTGTGAAATCCCCCAGATCCTCAAGCTCTCCTGCTCCAAATCCTATCTCAGGGAACTTGTGCTCATTGCTGTTAGTGTCTGTTTAGGAGTCATATGTTTTGTGTTCATTGTTTTCACCTATGTGCAGATCTTCATGGTTGTGCTGAGGATCCCCTCTGAGCAGGGAAGGCACAAAGCCTTTTCCACCTGCCTCCCTCACCTGGCTGTGGTCTCCCTGTTTATCAGCACTGCAATATCTGCCTACCTAAAGCCCTCCTCCATCTCCTCGCCATCCCTGGATCTGGCAGTGTCAGTTCTGTACTCGGTGATGCCTCCAGCCCTGAATCCCCTCATCTACAGCCTGAGGAACCAGGAGCTCAAGACTGCACTGTGGTCACTGATGACTGGCTGCTTTCAAGAGCATTAAACTGCTGGCTAATTTCTTAAAATCACTTGTAATAAAAGTCATCTTTGATACTACTTGGTTTGGTTGAGGGGTTAATTTTCCTTTGTTTTAGTTTTTTTCATGTTGTCCATTAAAAAAGTCACTGTGTTTTCCATTCCTCATTTTATTTCTCTACATCTTCCCTGTGGCCACCAAATGTTTCAATGAAGGGCTGCACTCTTTGTGGCTTTAAAAAAACTGAAGGATTGCTCTCCCAGCAAAGGTTTCTCCAGAGCTGCCCCTCTTTTTCCCTTCCCTGGAGCTGCAGCAGCAATGTCTGTGTGCAGAGCTGGGGCAGATCAGTGCTGGCACAGCAGCTGTGCCCAGCAGCAGCAGCACTTGGTGTTGCCAGTGCTGCTCCCATGCCACTGCCCGCTGCCCTCCTGCCCCTCGTGTTGCTGCAGGGCCTGAGTGCTCTCGGGGCCGGGCACAGCCCTGGGGGTGGCAGTGCCGGGGCTGCAGCAGGGACAGGCCATGGGCACTGCTGGGGCAGCGCTGACGCCTCAGGCCAGGGCCTGGGGGCTCCAGGCTCCTTGGCCAGGCTCTCTCCACAACACTTGGCCAGGCCAATGAGCTGTGAGATTCCTGTCTTCCTACAGAGGTTGTTGCTAAAAGCCAGGGCTCCTTGGCAGCCACCTCAAAACTGCCATGAGCATTTCCTCTCCTTCACCCTGGATTTCTTTATTCTTCCCTGGTCTAGATTTTTTTCCTATTGCCCATTCATTTCCCCACCCCTGAAAACAGCCCAAACCTGTGTGCCCTTTCCTCCCTGGTCCCACTCCCCATTTCAGTTCCTGAGCTGGCACCATGGGAACATCCCTTGGGGAGCAGGATCATCCTACAAGTGCTGCAGGAATTGTCTGCAGGCTCCTGCAGTGCCTCGTGCTGCTCCCTTGCCAGAGGCACAACAGGCCAGGGGGCACATCTGGGCTGGTGTGTCTGGGTGTGGGGCTCCCTGTTCTGGGCAGTGAGGAGGAGCTGGAGAGGCTCTGCAGGGCTGACAGGATGGGCTTTGGGGCTGTGTGGAGAAGCTGATGGACCTGGGCTGCTGGACCTTGTGAAGAGGAGGCCCAGGGCTCATCCTGCAACTGCTCCAGGAGTGGTTTCAGAGAATCTCAGAATCAGCCAGGCTGGAAAGTATCTTGGGGATCATCAAGTCCAACGTGTGCCCTGAAATCACCTTGTATCCCTTGAACCTTTTCCAGGAAAAACATCCCCAGCTCCCTCAGCCACTCCTCACAGGACTTGTGTTCCAGACCCCTCACCAGCCTTGTTGCCCTTCTCTGGACACGCTCCAGTCCCTCCATTTCCTTCCTAAATTCGGCAGCCCAGAACTGGACTCAGCACTCGAGGTGCTGCCCAACCAGTGCTGAGCACAGGGGAAGAATCACTGTCCTTCTCCTGCTGGCTACACCTTTCCTGATCCAGGCCAGGTGCCATTGGCCTTTTTATCCACCTGGATGCTGCTGGCTCATGTCCAGCCTGCTGTCCATCAGTGCCCCCCGAGGTCACTTTCTGCCTGGCCACTCTCCAGCCACTTTGTCCCCAGCCTGTAGCACTGCTGTGGTTTTTGGGTACAGAGTGCAGGACCCAGCACTTGGTCTTGTTAAACCTCACCTTGTTAGATTTGTTCCCTGGACCCAGCTTGTCCAGGTCCCTCTGAAGAGCCCTCCAGCCCTCCATCATTTCAACACTTCCAGCCACCTTGGTCTCACCAAGGTTCCATGAGGGCCTAGAATGTCACACTGCTCTTCAGGATTCCATGAGGCCTCCCACTGCCACAGTGTCCCTCTGGTTCCATGGGACAGCTTTGTGTCACAAAGTCTCTTTGACACTTGGGCCACGCAGTGACACAGTGGACTCCTTGATTCCATGTAGCCCCACAGTGTCACAGTGGCCCCTTGGCTCTGTGGTGCCATGTCGTACACAGTGTCACCATGGTCCTCTCAGTTCCACGAGGCCCCGCAGTGTCACAATGGCCCCTTGCTTCCCCAGGGCCCTGCAGTGTCACAATCATCACAGAATCACCCAGGCTGGAAAAGACCTTTGAGAGCATCAAGGCCAACCTGTGACCCAACACCACCTTGTCACCCAGACCATGGCACTCAGTGCCACATCCAGTCTATCCTGAAACACTTCCAGGGACGGTGACTCACCCACCACCCTGGGCAGCCCATTCCAATGCCCAATCACCTTTTTGCAAAGACTATTTCCTAATGTCCAACCTAAACATCCCCTTGTGCATCTTTAAGGCTGTGACCTCTTGTCCTGTCACTGTTCTCTGGAAGAAGAGCCTGGCCCCCCCTGGCTGCACCCTCCTGTCAGGGAGTTGTAGAGAGTGATGAGGTGTCCCCTGAACCCCCTCTTCTCCAGCATAAACATCCCCAGCTCCCTCAGCCACTCCTCTCATCACTTTGTGTTCCACACACCTCACCAGCCTTGTTGCGCTTTTCTGGACACGCTCCAGCCCCTCCATGTCCTTCCTAAATGGGGAGCCCAGAACTGGACACAGCATTCGAGGTGCTGCCCAACCAGTGCTGAGCACAGAGGAAGAATCACTGCCCTGGTCCTGCTGGCCACACCATTCCTGATGCATAGGAGTCCCAGGGTTTGGATGGGGGAAATAGTGGGGAGGGGGCTGGTGACAAAGTGTGATTGATTGTCAGGCGTGAAGCGTCTTGATTTTCGTATCTATTCAGACTGCATTACAAAGTGCTGGGGGTCGATATCAATTGTACGTTGCTGATATCAATCTATAAACAGAAAAGACAAGACCAAACAGTTCTCTCTGGATTGTTTTCAATATAGTAAAATCACTTTGAATACACTTCAGAAATCTGTCTAATTAACAACAAAATAATTGGGATCCTAAATTATTTCCAGGAGCTTCTCTTGTTTGGGTGCTTTGCACAAATGTTTATGAGTTTTTGTCGATAAATTCCTGAACTGAACACTCGAGAAAATAGTGGTCTCTTGATCAGTAAAATTCACCAGCATCCTCCAAGTGTCAGAGGATGCATCCTCATCAGAGCAGGAATGAACAGAAATGGGCACAGCTTTGTGGCTGCCCCAGCTCTGGGATGGGCCCTGGGCCTGGAGCAGGAGCAGCTCTGCAGGGCCCCAAGGCCGGGGCTGTTGTGCTGGCCTGGGCAGATGGGATGGCAGCAGGGGCTGCAGAGCTCTCAGGAGCTCAGGGAGAGGGCAGCAGGGCACACAGGGAGCCTCCTTTTGCCTTGGCCAAGCACCTTCCCAATGACCACCCCAAATTTACCACACCTACTGACCACACTCCACTGACCACCCAATTTACCGTACCCTCATTGATCACACCCACTGCCCCCACCCACTGACCACACCACACCAAATTCTCTCATTTACCATCCCCACTGCCCACACCCACTAACCAGACCAAGTCACCACCCAACTGACTACATCCACTGACCACACGCACTGCCCACACCCACTGACCACCCCCACTGACTGCACTCACTGACCGCAGCAACTGACCACACCCCAATGACCTCCAAAGTGACCGTACCCCCACTAGCACATTCCAAGTGACCATAACCAGTGGCCACACACAGTGACCACACTCATATGCAAAAAAAAATGGCAACAACCCAATGACCACATCCACTGGCTACATCCCCCAACCATACCCCAATGAGCATATACCTACTGACCACACCTAAACGAGCATATACCCTTACTGCACAACAATTACCGCCCTAATGACAACCTCCAGTGACTACACCTCAGTGACCACCCCAATGAAAATACTCACTGTCCACACCTGCTGCCCACACCCACTGACCAATCCCCACTGACAAACCAAATGACTCCTCTGACCGCACCAAACTGACCACGCCCAATGACCAGCCCCACTGACCACACCCACTGACATCAATCCACTGACAAACCAACTGACCACACTCCCAAGGACCACCTCCACTGACCACACAAACAACCACACCCCCTGGCCATGCAACTGACCAGCCCCACCTGACTACCCAACTGACCACATCCACTGACCACACCTACAGACCACCTTCCCCAACCACACCCCAATGACCACAGACCACTGACCACACCCCCTAACGACACCCCAATGACCACTCAACTTACCACACCCACTGACCACACCAAGTGACCACACCCAATGATCACTCTCCACTGCTCACACCCACTGACCATACGCTCATTTTGCACACCCCACTGATCACACCAATTTATCGCACCCACTGACCACACCCTTTGCCAAGACACCAATGCCCACATTCCACTGAGCATCCCCACTGGCCACAGCCACTGAACATACACTGACTGACCACAGGCCACTGATCACCCCCAGTAATAGCACCAACTGGCCATTCCCCCACTGATCCCAACAACTGACCACACCCCATTGAAAACCCAGGTGACCATATCCACTGTCCACAAACACTGATCACTTCCCACTGACTACCCAACTGACCACATTCACTGACCACACCCACTCACCATAGTCAGTGGCCACCTTCATTTGCTCTGACACAGTTAAACACGTTGGGATGTTGGCTCAGTAAAGAAGTAAATGCCACATCAATTGCAATCAGTGACTTGTTGACAGATCAAGAGACAGTCAAACATGCCACTTTACAAAACAGAGCTGCCCTTGATTTCCTTTTACTGGCTCATGGGCAGGGCTGTGAAGATTTTCTAGGATTGTGCTGCATGAATTTATCAGATCACTCTGTTTCCATTCATAAACAGTTACAAAATTTAAAGGATTTAGCTAACCAAATTACTACAAGCGACCCAACCTGGATGGACAGTTTATTTGAAGGTTGGAGCTTTGCCTCTTGGCTAAAGAACTTCGTAAAATAGGCTTGTTTATTCTATTAGTAATAGTTGTATTATTAATGTTCTTACCCTGCATACTCCAGTGCATGAGGAAAATAATGAGCAAAACAGTTTCGAACATTTTAGTTGTTCATCGAAATGGGGGAGGTGTTGGGGAGATAATATCAAAATCATATGAATGGCTAGCAAGTAGGTCTGGAACAACAGATGAAATAGAGATGTTAGCAGTATTTGACATAGACACTGAAAATAGTTATGTTAAGGTTTGAGTTCTCTTCCTTTGTTTAGATAGTACCAAATGCCACAAATACCAAAGAGCCAGCAGACATCCTGCTTCATGCCTGGAAGGAAAGGTCTCAAGATTACGGTTACAGATAAGAAAGCCATAAAACATGGTAATCTAGGGAATCCTATAGGTTGCATGCAAATATTAGGAAATTAGTATATTGTATTAGATTGGTTATTGAAAATTGTAATATTAATTAGCGAAAAATACTAATTGTGTTGTAAAATGGAAAATCGCTCTCTTCTTCTCTTGCCTCTTGTGTCTCTTCTCTCTCTCTTGTGTCTCTTGCTCTAACCTCTCTCTAAGCTTTCTCTTATACCCACACCCTATAGTAAAATACTGACCCGAAGAACAGAATATAATAAGTTTATGAGTCTGTCCTGCGCCAGTCTGACAACATAAACCCCACAGCTTGGGTTTCCCTTTATTAGCTTTACTGTTTTTTTCAAGGGCAAATAGCAGGGGATCACAAGGACATCTAATTCCACAATCTCTCTGCCACTCAGGATGATTCCAGAGGGGAAAGAACATACCAGCATATGTTATGTCCTCCCATTTTTTTTTTCCTTAAAAACAGCATTAATTGCAATAAGGTGTCATAATCTGAAGTTCCAGCAGGTGGCCATCTAGTGCCTTCTCCCAGATTATAAAGTGGCCACCATTGTGTACAAATTTTTACAAGGGTCCTTTTGTTTTCAATACTAATTCTTTCCAGTGTGTCAAATCCAGCCTAAAGGATTTGCCTTAGAAATCTCTTTGCTCTGATTAGCACCCCATTACTTCTTTTCCCAATGCTTCCTTATTTTATCCCAGCTCTTTGCCTTAATTTGAAAATCTCGGGGTATAACAATAGTCTGAGCACACTCAATTCTAATTATTTCTGCTGCCTTTCTTAAATTATTTGAAACTCCCTTCTCAATTAATTCAAACAATCAGATACTTCCTTCTTTCTCACAACCAATCACCACTAGAATTCTTACAGCTTTCTGAGAGGCCTTTGCTTCTTTTGTATAACACAAATGACTAAGTGATTCTCTTGGTTGCTGCCCCTGGTATGTCTGCCTATACCACAACTCTTCACACTGAGTACAGCAAAAACAAATCCAAGGTTCACACGGGCAGCCCCTCGGGCACAACCTCGACTAAATTTGGTCTCCTCTGATTTCCATTCGTAGGACACTTCAACCACTTATCTCTTATCAAACTCTCCCAGTTCTCTCCACACACACAAGTTTTAAATCTTGGGCCACAACTAAATTGCCCTTGCTACAAATCTCACACTGTAACTCTGACACATCCACAAACACAACCCCTTTGTATCTCAAATTCCTGAGAGTCAAGGGTACACTACTGTGGGAGGGGAATTCCTTTAATTAGTCTTGCCAGGCTTGCATCCTTATTTCGTCCTCTCCCAATCTTTCTCAAAATTGTCCTAGTCCTTGGTGACCAAATGACACTTTCCACAGGCTAAATTTACTCTCACATTTAGCATGCACTGCCACCCAGTAATAATCTTGAGGCAGATCCGGGACACACCCAGGGCACGCAGGTCTCCGCCTGTAAGATATGCAATACTTCTTATCCTCACACTTCTTACAGCAGAGAAGAACCCAAGCTGAATGCCATTCCAGCTCCCAGTGGAAGATTGTCAGCCCACACACAAAACAAGAAATTACTCCTGCTCGTCCCCACCTCAATGGATTTCTGAGTCTTCTCTCAACTGGGGTAGTTCACAATCAGAAGCCAGATAAGAATTAGTCTGGCTTGAGTATACTTCTCCCAGGAACACCCTATCTGTCCTACTGTACTGTCACATTACAGGGGTCCAGTTCCCCACTGCCATCAAAAACTCGCCTGGTTCAAGCTGGAACCATCTGGGAAGAGTCTGCCTAGACAGCCAGGCCCTTTCAGCTTCGGCTCGAGCTTCAACAGCCACTTCTAATGGCTCACAAAATAAATGGACAGCACAGCTAACATCAAATGATGCTTCCAGTTTTTTGCAACTATAGCTTTTGACACAAGAGGACAGTAGTATCACAAAAATGCAAAATAACCGTTGAAGGCTCCGCATTACAAATAGATCAACATTCACACTTTTCATACAGCACGGGCAACCATTCCACTCACTTTGCCCATCTTTGGCCACTGTGGTAGCCAGAAAAAGGGAGTGCGAACTGGGGCCTCTCTCTCACATTGTACCTAAGTACAATTCACCAATCCCTCACGCAGCCGCATGCCCTGTAGGGTCTTTCATCTTCAAGCCCGGGAGGATCATCTGTCAGTGTCCGTCGTTTTCGCCTCCAGGGACATGCTCTGTCGGGGTCTCTCGTCCTCGCCCCCGGGGCAATACACTTTCGGAGTCCGTCGTCCTCGGCCCCCGGGGTTATGGTCAGTAGGGATACGTCGTCCTCGCCTCAGTGGTATGCTCTGTCGGGGTCCGTCGTCATCGCTCCCGGGAGGATCATCTGTCGGTGTCCGTTGTACTCAACCTCGGGGCAATGCTCTGTCGGGGTCCGTCGTCCTCGCCCCTGGGGCAATGCTCTGCCACCCTCATCCCAGGGCGATGCTCTTTTGGGGTTTGTCGTCCTCGCCCCCGGGGCAATACAGTTTCGGAGTCCGTCGTCCTCGCCCACGGGGCGATGGTCAGTAAGGATATGTCGTCCTCGCCCCAGTGGGATGCTCTGTCGAGGTCCCTCGTCCTCGCCCCCGGGAGAATGATCTTTCAGCGTCCGTCTACCTCGTCCCGGTGGGATGTTCTGACAGGGTCCGCCTTCTTCGCACCGGGGGGATGCTCTGTCAGGTTCCATCGTCCTCGGCCCCGGGACAATGCACTGTCGGGGCCCCTCATCCTTGCCCCGGGAAGATGTTCTGTCAGGGTCGTCGCCTTCGTCCCGAGGGATGCTCTGTGGGGGTCGGTTGTCCTCGCCACCAGTGCAATACACTTTCGGAGTCCGTCGTCCTCGGCCCCGGGGTAATCGTCAGTAGGGATCGTCCGTCGTCCTCTAACCGGGGGGTTGCTCAGTCTGGGTCTGTCATCTTCGCCCCAGGGGGGATGCTCTGTCAGGGTCCGTCGTCCTCGCCCCCGGGGCGATGCTCTGTCGGGGTCCGTCATCCTCGCCCCGGGAGGATGCTCTGTTGGGCTCCATCGTCCTTGCCCCCAGGGCAATGAGCTGTCTGGCTCCGTCGTCCTCGCAGCAGGGGGATGCTCTGTCGGGGTCCGTCGTCCTCGCCCCTGGAACAATGCTCTGTCGGGGTCCGACTTCCGTGCCCCCGGGACAATGCTCTGTCTGGGTCCGACATTCTCGCCTTTTCAACAATGTTTTTTCAGCGTCAGTCACCCTCGTCCCGAGGTGATGCTCTGTCAGGATGTCTTTTCCTCTCCTTGGGGGGATACTCTGTCGGGGTGCATGGTCTGTCAGGGTTCCTCGTCCTCGCCCTCGGGGTGATGCTCTGTAGGGGTCTGTCTCCCTCGTCTCCCAGGGATGCTCTGTCAGGGACCATCGCCCTCGTCCCGGGGCAATGCTTTGTTGGGGTCCCTCGTCCTCGCCCCACGGGGATGCCCTGTCGGGGTCCAATGTCCTCGGCCCCGGGGTCCATCTCTGTCGGGGTGTGTCATCCTCGCCCCGGGGGATGCTCTGTCGGTGTCCGTTGTCCTCGTTACCCGGGGATGCTCTGTCAGGGTCCATCGTCCTCGCCCTCGGGAGGATTATCTGTTGGGGCCTTTCGTCCTCGCCCCTGGGGCAATACACTTTCGGCGTCCATTGTCCTTGCTCCCGTGGCAATGGTCTGTAGTGATACGTCATATTCACCCCGGAGAGGAGGATCTTGCGGCGTCCGTCGCCCTCGTCTTGAGGCGATGCTCTGTCGGGGACCCTCATCCTTGCCCCGAAGGGATGCTCTGTAGGGGTCTGTCGTCCCCGCCCTACGGGGATGCCCTGTCAGGGTCCGTCCTCCTCGCCCCCAAGGTGATGCTCTGTCGGGGTCCTTCGTCCTTGCCCAGGGGAGATGCCTTGTCGGGGTCCATCTTCATGGCACCCAGGAGGATCATTTGTCGGTGTCCATCGTCCTCGCCCCCGGGGCAATGCTCTGTCAGGGTTTGTTGCCCTCGCCCCACGGGGATCCCCTGTCGGGGTCCATCGTCCTCGCCCCCGGGGGGATGATCTGTCGGGGTCTGTTGTCCTGGCACCAAGGGGATGCCCTTTCGGGGTTCGTCGTCATCGCACCCGGGAGGATCATTTGTCAGGGTCCATTGTCCTCAACCCCGGGGCAATGATCTGTCGGAGTCCCTTGTCCTCGCCCTCGGCGCGATGATCTGTAGGGGTCTGTCGTCCTCGCCCCACGAGGATGCCCTGTCGGGGTCCGTTGTCCTCGCCCCCGGGGCGATGCTCTGTTGGGGTCCCTCATCATTCCCCCGGGATGATGCTCTGTCGGAGACTCTCGTCCTCACCCCGGGATGATGATCTGTCAGGGTCCGTCTCCCTAGTCTGGGGCGATGCTCTGTTGAGGTCCGTTGTCTTCGCCCCACGGCGATGCTCTGTCGGGCTCTGTCGTCCTCGCCCCCGGGGGCATGCTCTGTCGCGGTCCGTCATCCTTGCCCCCGGGGCAATGCTCTGCCGGGGTCCGACGTCCTCACCTTGGGGAGATCATCTGTCGGCATCCGTCATCCTCGCCAGCTCGACAATGTTCTTTCGGCGTCCGTTGCCCTCGTCCCGGGGCGATGCTCTGTCGGGATCCCTCCTCCTCTCCTTGGGGTGCGTCGCAGTAGTCCCAGGGGGATCATCTGTTGGGGTCCCTCGTCCTCGCCCCAGGGGGATGTTCTATCTGGGTTCGTCGTCCTCGCCCCCGGGGCGATGCACTGTCGCGCTACCTCGTCCTCGCCCCCAGGGGGATGTTCTCTTGGGGTCCGTCGTTCTCGCTCCGGGGGAATGCTCTGTCGCGGTCTCTCGTCCTCGCCCCAGGGATGATTATCTTTCGGCGTCCGTCGCCCTCGTCCCGGAGCGATGATCTGACAAGGTTCATCATCCTCAAACCGGAAGGATATTCTGTCAGGGTCCGTCATCCTCGCCCCCAGGGCGATGCTCTGTTGGAAACCATCATCCTCGCCCCGGGAGGATGCCCTGTCGGGGTCCGTCGTCCTCGCCCCGGGAGGATGCTCTGTCGGTCTCCATCGTCCTCGCCTCCGGGGCAATGCTCTCTGGGGTCCAACGTCCTTGCCTTGGGGGGATCGTCTGTCGGGGTCCGTCATCCTCGCCACTTCCACGATGTTCTCTCGGCGTCCGTCGCCCTCGTCCCAGGGCGATGCTCTGTCGGGATCCCTCCTCCTCTCCTTGGGGGGATACTCTCTCATATTGGGGCGATGCTCTGCTGGGGTCCATCATACTTGCAGCGGGTGGATGCCCTGTCATGGTCCGCTGTTCTTGGCCATGTGGCGATGCCCTGTCGGCATCTGTTGTCATCGCCCCGGGTCAATGTTCTCTTGGGGTCCGCCGTCCTCGTCCCCGAGGGGATACCCTGTCGCAGTCCATCGTCATCACACCCGGTACGATCATCTGTCGGTGTCCATCATACTCACCCCAGGGGCAATGATCTGTTAGGGTCCCTCGTCCTTGCCCCTGGGGCGATGATCTGTCAGGGTCCGTTGCACTCATCTTGGGGGGATGCTCTGTCAGGGTCCGTCATCCTCGCCCCAGGGGCATGCCCTGTAGGGTCTTTCATCTTCAAGCCCGGGAGGATCATCTGTCAGTGTCCGTCGTTTTCGCCTCCAGGGACATACTCTGTCGGGGTCTCTCGTCCTCGCCCACGGGGCAATACACTTTCGGAGTCCGTCGTCCTCGGCCCCGGGGTTATGGTCAGTAGGGATACGTCGTCCTCGCCTCAGTGGTATGCTCTGTCGGGGTCCGTCGTCATCGCTCCCGGGAGGATCATCTGTCTATGTCCGTTGTACTCAACCTCGGGGCAATGCTCTGTCGGGGTCCGTCGTCCTCGCCCCTGGGGCAATGCTCTGCCACCCTCATCCCAGGGCGATGCTCTTTTGGGGTTTGTCGTCCTCACCCCCGGGGCAATACAGTTTCGGAGTCCGTCGTCCTTGCCCACGGGGCGATGGTCAGTAAGGATATGTCGTCCTCGCCCCAGTGGGATGCTCTGTCGAGGTCCCTCGTCCTCGCCCCCGGGAAAATGATCTTTCAGCGTCCGTCTACCTCGTCCCGGTGGGATGTTCTGACAGGGTCCGCCTTCTTCGCACCGGGGGGATGCTCTGTCAGGTTCCGTCGTCCTCGCCCCCGGGGCGATGCTCTGTCGGGGTCCATCGTCCAAGCCCTTAGAAAATGCTCAGTTGCTGTCCCTCGTCCTCATCCCTGGGAGGATTATTTTTTGGCGTCCATTGCCCTCGTCCAAAAACGATGATCTGTCAGGGTCCGTTGTCCTCGAATCGGGGCGATGAGCGGTTGGGGTCTGTCGTCTTCGAACCGGGGGGATGCTCTGTCTGGGTCCGTCTTCCTCGCCCCCGGGGGGATGCTCTGTCGGGGTCCGTCTTCCTCGCCCCCGGAGGGATGATTTGTCGAGGTCCCTCGTCCTTGCCCCCGGGGCAATACACTTCCGGGATCCGTCGTCCTCGCTCCCGGGGCGATGGGCAGTACGGATATGGCATACTCGCCCCTGGGAGGATTATCTTACGGCGTCCATCATTCTCGTTCCGAGGCAATGCTCTGTTGGGGACCTTAGTCCTCGCCCCAGAGAAATGCTCTGTCAGGGTGTGTCGTCCTTGCCGCACGGGAATGCCCTGTCGGGATCTGTCACCCTCGCCCCCGAGGGGATGATCTGTCGGGGTCTGCTGTCCCTGCAATGGTGGGATGCCTTGTTGGGGTCCGTCGTCATCGCACCCGTGAGGATCATTTGTTGGTGTCCGTCGTCCTCAACCCCGGGGCAATGCTCTGTCAGGGTTCCTCTTCCTCGTCCTCGAGGCGGTGCTCTGTCAGGCTCCGTCTCCCTCACCTCCCGGGGATGCTCTGTCAGGGTCCATCGCCCTCGTCCCAAGGCGATGATCTGTAGGCGTCTGTCATCCTCGCCCCACGGGGATGCCCTGACGTGGTCCGACGTCCTCGCTCCCGGGGCGATGGTCAGTAGGGATACGTCCTACTCGCCCCCGAGAGGATGATCTTTCGGCGTCCACCGCCCTCGTCCCGGGGAGATGCTGTGTCAGGGTTCATCGTCCTCACCCTGGGGGGTTGCCGAATCGGGGTCCTTCGTCATCGCACCCGGGAGGATCATGTGTCGGTGTCAGTCATTTTCGCCCCCGGGTCGATGCTCTGCAGGGGTCCCTCGTCCTTGACCGCGGGGTGATGTTCAGTAGAGATACGTTGCCCTCGCCTCCGGAGGGATGCTTTTTCGGGGTCCGTCGTCCTCGCCATTGGGGAGATGATCTCTCGGTGTCCCTCGTCCTCGCCCCCGGGGCAATACACTTTAAGGGTCCGTTGTCCTCGCTCCTGGGGCGATGGTGAGAAGGGATACCTCATACTCGCCCCCGAGAGGATGATCTTGCGGCGTCCGTCGCCCTCGTCACGGTGCGATGCTCTGTCAAGGACCCTCGTCCTCGCCCCGAAGGGATGCTCTGTCAGGATCTGTCGTCCTCGCCCCTACGGGGATGCTCTGACGGGGTCTGTCATCTTCGCCCTCGAGGGGATGCTCTGTCGGGGTCCGTCGTCCTCGCCCCCAGGGCAATACACTTTCAGGGCCCATTGTCCTCGCCCACGGGGCGATGCTCTGTAAGGGTCTGTCATCCTCGCCCCATGGTGGATGCTCTGTCAGGGTCCAACATCCTAGGCCCCGGGACGATGCTTTGTCGGGGTGTTTCGTCCTCACCCCGGGTGGATGCTCTGTCGGGGTCCGTTGTCCTCGTTACCCGGCGATGCTCTGTCAGTGTCCGTCGTCCTCGCCCTCGGGGGTATGATCTGTTGGGGTCCCTCTTCCTCGTCCTTGGGGCAATACACTTTCCGGGTTCGTCGTCCTCGCTGCCGGGGCGATGGTCAGTAGGGATACGTCATACTCGCCCCCGAGAGGATGATCTTGCGGCGTTTGTCGTCCTCACCCCGGGGAGATGCCTTGTCGGTGTCTTTTGTCATCGCACCCGAGAAGATCAACTGTCGGTATCCATCGTCTTCGCCCTTGGCGGCATGATCTGTCGGGGTCCCTCGTCCTCGCCAACGGGAGGATGATCTTTTGGCGTCCGTCGCCCTCATCCCGGGGAGATGCTCTGTCAGGGACCGTCGTCCTCGCACCAGGGGGATGATCGGTCAGGGTCCGTCGTCCTCGCCCCTGGGGCAATGCTCTGTCGAGATCCATCGTCCTCGCCCCGGGGCGATATTCTCTCGGGGTCCCTCGTCCTTGCCCCTGGGGCAATACTCTTTCAGAGTCTGTCGTCCTCGGCCCCCGGGTGATGGTCAGTAGGGAAACATCGTCCTCGCCCCAGTGGGATGTTCTGTCGGGGTCCGTCGTACTCGCCCGAGGGAGGAGGATCTTTCGGCGTCCGTCGTCCTCGTCCCAGAGGATGTTCTGTCAGGGTCCATTGCCCTTGTCCCAGAGCTATGCTCTGTCGGGGTCCGTCGTCCTCGCCCCCAGGGCAATACACTTTCAGGTCCCGTTGTCCTCGCCCGCGGGGCGATGCTCTGTAAGGGTCTGTCGTCCTCGCCCCACGGGGATGCCCTGTTGGGGTCCAACGTTTTCGGCCCCGGGGTGATACTTTGTCGTGGTGTGTCATCCTAGCCCCGGGGGGATGCTCTGTCAAGGTCCGTTGTTCTCGTTACACGGGGATGCTCAGTCAGGGCCCGTCATCCTCGCCCTCGGGTGGATGATCTGTCGGGGTCCCTCATCCTCGGCCCCGGGGCAATACAATTTCGGGGTCTGTCGTCCTCACCCCACGGGGCTGCTCTTTCAGGGTCTGTCATTATCGCCCCCAAGGCAATGATCTGTCGGGGTCTCTCCTGCTTGCCCCACGGAGATGCCCAGTCAGTGTCCGACGTCCTGGGCCACAGGAGGATCATTTCTCGGTGTCCGTCGTCCTCAACCCCGGGGCGATGCTCTGTCAGGGTTCCTCCTCCTCATCCTCGAGGCGGTGCTCTGTCAGGGTCCATCTCCCTCGCCTCCCGGGGATGCTCTGTCAGGGTCCATCGCCCTCGTCCCAGAGCAATGAACAGTAGGCGTCTGTCATCCTCGCCCCACGGGGATGCCCTGACGTGGTCCGACGTCCTCGCTCCCGGGGCGATGGTCAGTAGGGATACGTCCTACTCGCCCCCGAGAGGATGATCTTTCGGCGTCCGCCGCCCTCGTCCCGGGGAGATGCTGTGTCAGGGTTCATTGTCCTCACCCTGGGGGGATGCCGAATCGGGTTCCTTCGTCATCGCACCCGGGAGGATCATGTGTCGGTGTCAGTCGTTTTCGCCCCCGGGTCGATGCTCTGCAGGGGTCCCTCGTCCTTGACCCCCTGGGGTGATGTTCAGTAGAGATACGTTGCCCTCGCCTCCGGAGGGATGCTTTTTCGGGGTCCGTCGTCCTCGCCATTGGGGAGATGATCTCTCGGTGTCCCTCGTCCTCGCCCCCAGGGCAATACACTTTAAGGGTCCGTTGTCCTCGCTCCTGGGGCGATGGTGAGAAGGGATACGTCATACTCGCCCCCGAGAGGATGATCTTGTGGCGTCCGTCGCCCTCGTCACGGTGCGATGCTCTGTCAAGGACCCTCGTCCTCGCCCCGAAGGGATGCTCTGTCGGGATCTGTCGTCCTCGCCCTACGGGGATGCTCTGACGGGGTCTGTCGTCCTCGCCCTCGAGGGGATGCTCTGTCGGGGTCCGTTGTCCTGGCCCCCAGGGCAATACACTTTCAGGGCCCGTTGTCCTCGCCCACGGGGCGATGCTCTGTAAGGGTCTGTCGTCCGCGCCCCACGGTGGATGCTCTGTCAGGGTCCGACATCCTAGGCCCCGGGACGATGCTTTGTCGGGGTGTTTCGTCCTCACCCCGGGGGGATGCTCTGTCGGGGTCCGTTGTCCTCGTTACCCGGCGATGCTCTGTCAGTGTCCGTCGTCCTCGCCCTCGGGGGTATGATCTGTTGGGGTCCGTCTTCCTCGTCCTTGGGGCAATACACTTTCGGGGTCTGTTGCCCTCGCTTCCTAAGGGATGATTTGTTGGGGTCCCTCCTCCTCCTCTCTGTTGGGTACTCTGTCTAGGTCTGTCGCCCCAGGGGGATGCTCTGTCGGTGTCCGTTACCCTGGCGCCCGGGGGGATGATCTGTCGGTGTCCGTCGTCCTCGCCCTGGGGCGGTGCTCTCTCGGTGTCCACCCTCTTCACCACGAGGGAGGATCAGGGTGCCTCGTCGTCTCCATCCTTTCTGTGTGTGGATGGTGGGGTTGGTCAGGACATCTCCGCCCGCTTCCCATTACTGGGGAAGGGTCGGGGAGGTCTCGGTGCTTACCTTGGGGTGAGTGGGGATGGCCTCCCTGGAGCGGAGCAGTCTCTGGTGGGGTCTCCATGCTTTTAGTTGCCGCTCCTTCGCTATAGGGGGTCAGGATCGTCTCCGCCCTCGTTTTTTGTTGGGATGAGTGGTCAGGTCATGTCCATCCTCCTTCTCTGCAACACAGAGGGCACGGGTGTTCTCTGTCCACCTCACCTTTGACAGGCTGGGGGCGCCTGCTCGTTCAGGGGGAGCACCGAATAGTGCTGGGGAGCGGTGTCTCCATCGTCTTCGCCCCAAGGTGATGCTCTGTCAGGCTCTGTCGTCTTCGCCCCATATCCATCGTCCTGGCCCCCGGGGAGATGCACTGTCAGTGTCCACCCTCCTCATCCCAATAAGAGGACCGGGGAGCGGGGTGTCACCATCGTTATCCTGCATGGAAATACGTGTGTGGGGCAGGGGCGTGTCAGGTCACCGCTGTCTTCCTCCACCATGGAGTGGGCCGAGTGATCTGTGCTCATCGCGGTGTAGGCTCCGGGGTTCTCCGTGGAGCAGAGTCACGAGTGGGGTCTCCGCGCCCTTCGTTGCTGGGCAGGCGGCACAGAGCGGATCTCCGCCCGCTCCGTGGGTCTCCTCCCGGTGCGCTTCTCAGGGCTCCTCTCCCTGGGACCCCTGCTCCTCTTTTCGCTGCCTTTGCTGCTGAGGGCCCGAGCCAGCAGGGCTCTTTATATACCCAGACCAAGCCCCGCCCCTTTCAAGCACAGCCAATAAGAGCCCAGGAACAAGCGTGGGGGCGGAGCACCCAGCGTTGCTCATTGTGATGACACAAAGAGGACGTGTGGCCACGGCGTGACCGAACATTCTGATTGGTCGGAAGGAGAAAGAGCATAAAAGGGGCGTGGCTCGGGCCCGGGGGGGAAGGACAGATGTGATGGCGTGGTAAGGGCGGGGCCGGGGTCACACCGGGATTTTGGGAGCAGCTCCAGGCACTCCCGGTCCCTCCACAGCTCTCCTGGGCCCCTTCCGGCACTGCAAGAAACAAAGGAAGGGGTCTGTGAGTGTACCTACCCCATTCCAAGGGTCGACAAGTGTCGACAGCGTGACGAGACGTTGCAACACTTATGGCTACAAGGTCTTTTCAGGATTTATTCACCAATAACACACTGCCAACAAAGAGATTTATGTTTTTAATTCAATAATAAAGTTTTGTCTAATTGCAGTGTGAACTTTCTTAGCCAATCCTGTTCTGGCACACAGACCTAGTCTAAGATTTTTGTCACATCTGCGACTAATTTTATTCTTTTTTTTATCATAAAATCTACAGCTGAAGTTTTCTCACCTAAATATATCTCTGCTTTCATCTACATTTTTGCTTCTAGCACCTAAGTTGGAAGCATTTCCTGAGGCCTCCGGTCAAATCCTGTGTTCTTTTCTAGACTTTGATTGACAGGCCCAATGTCGAGAGAATTCCTTGCATTTTGAATTCCAACAGAATCTCACAGACCCGAGGCTCTCTTGTGACACAGTAGGGCCTGGTGGAACCAAGGGCAGCGTTGTGACACCCCAGAACCGCACGGAACCGAGTGTCCATCGTGACACAGCTGTGCCTGGGGAAAGGAAATCTCACTGCCAAAGCATTTCTGGCTGATAAAAGTTTGATTTGGGCCAGTTTTATCTGGGCCAGCACCCAGGGATGCTCGAGGGTCTCCATCCCTCTGGGCCTGGGAAATGCTCGAGGTGGCCGGAGGGTTTCTGTCCCTCTCCCTTGGGGGGTGGGGTCTTCATCCCTCTGGGGACACCGCAGGGTCTCTGTCCCTCTCACCCGAGGATGAGCGCCCCGAGCATCCCCCGGTGTAACACCGCCAGAGACCCCCACCACTGAGCATCCCCCGGTGTGACATGGCCAGAGACCCCCAGCCCTGAGCATCCCCCGATGTGACATGTCCAGAGACCCCCCAGCCCCGCCATGCCCCAGTGTGACACGGCCAGAGACCTCCAGCCCTGCCATTCCCCTCAGGAGAGGCCCGAAACCCCTCAGGACCATCCAGGGAGGAGGGGGATGCAGACATTCCGGGGACCCCCACGCTCGCTGCCCAGCTGATGGTCTCTCTTCTCCTCTTCATGGGGCGGGGGAGGCTTTGAGCTTGCTTTGGGTGGCGAGGGACTCGTTGCGAAAGTAAAGACCAGGCACAGCACTTGATGTGATTTTTGCCAATTTTATTTTGGCCTTAGCTTTTTTGAACCGGGGCGATGGCCAGAACCCTCCGATTTGGGGGGCCGGCGCGGTCCCTCGCTGCCCCGGTGCTTGTCTGTCTTTAGCTTTGTTGAGCCGGGGTGGTGTCCGACCCCCTCCGATTTTGGGAGGCCGCTGTGCTCTCCATCCACCTTACCTTTGGCAGGCTGTGCTGTCTTTGTCACCTTTTGGCGGGGAGGGGAAAGTGCTGTCGGTGTGCATCGTCCTTGCCCCCGGGGGGAGGCTCACCCCCTGTCCTGGGGTGACGTTGCAGTGCTTTATATCCACAATCGTGTGCTGCTCATGCCTGGAGGGTTTGTTTTGTCTAGCTAGACAGCGCCCCTCCCCATCGGTGAGCTGCTGCCCCTGTGCTGCTTGCAAGCTGCTGCCCCCTCTCCCCCCCTGCGCGACTCGGCCGCTTTTAGCTGCTTCTGCTTGCTTAGCTGCTGCTTCTGCCCCCCACTTTGCTTAGGCTGCTTTCCTTTATTTTTCCTTTCCTTATTAGCTAGGAATACCACGTGAACCTGATCCTGGACGACCTGGAACATCAAGAAACGCCGGGCCCGTGCTCGTGAAAGAATTACGCGTTTCTGCCCTCCCCGATACCGGAGAACTTCTGAGGCTGTACATCCACTCGGATGGGTGAAGTTTGCTGCGTCACCCGTGGCTGTTTTTTTCTTGCGTTGGGGCGAATTTTTTCTGTTTGTTTGCTAAATAAACCAGTTTTTTCGACTTTTTCTCTGAGGAAAATCTTTCCAAATCCGGTGGTTGGAAGGGGAAGAGTTTGGAGAGTTTGTTGCTTAAGGGGTTCCTTTTGGAGATTCTTCCCCTAATTTGCCCAAAACCAGGACACGCCCGTATCTGCCCTCACCCCGGGGAATGCTCCGTCTGTGTCCGCAGTTGTCCCGAGGCGAAGCTCTGCCGTTGTCCACCCTTCTCGCCCACGGGGCAATTTTCTGTAGTGGTCCGTTATCCTCGGCCCCCGGCTATGCTCTGTTGAGGTCCGACGTCCTCCCCCCCGGGGAAATGCTCTGTCGGGGTCCAACGTCCTCACCCCCGGGGAAATGCTCTGTCGGGGTCCCTTGCCCTCGTCCCGGGGCGATGCTCTGTCAGGGTCCGTCGCCCTCATTCCAGGGCGATTCTCTTTTGGGGCCCGTCATCCGTGCCACTGGGGCAATACACTTTCGAGGTCCATCGTCCTCGCCCTCGGGGAGATGGTCAGCAGAGGTGCGTCGTCTTCGCCCCAGTGGGGTGCTCTGTCGGGGTCCGTCATCCTCGCCCCTGGGAGAATGATCTTTTGCATCCGTCGCCCTCATCCTGGGGGATGTCCTCTCGGGATCCCTCGTCCACGCCCCTGGGGGATGCTCTGTCTGGGTCCTCGTTTTTAGCCCCCGGGGCAATGCTCTGTGGGGATCCCTCGTCATCGCCCCCGTGAGGATGTACTGTCGGAGTCTGTCATCATCGCACCGGAGGGATTCTTTGTCGGTGTCCGACGTCCTCGGCCCCGGGGCGATGCTCTGTCAGGGTTAGTCGACCTTGCCCCCGGGATGATGTTCTTTCGGCACCTTTTACGCTCGTCTCGGGGGGATACTCTGTCGGGGTCTCTCGTCATCGCACCCAGAAGGACCATGTATCGGTGTCCATCGTCCTCACCTTCAGGGCAGTGCCCTGTCAGGGTCCCGCATCCTCGCCTCAGGAAGATGATCTGTCTGGGTCCGTCGCCCTCGTCCCGGGGCGATACTCTGTCAGGGTCCTACGTCGTCGGCCCCGGGGCGATGCCCTGTCAAGTTCTGTTGCCATCGCCCTCGGGGGGATGATCTGTCGAGGTCCCTCGCCCTCGCCCTCGGGGCGACGCTCTGTCAGGGTCCGTCTCCTCGTCTCCCGGGGATGCTCTGTCACGACCTGTCGCCCTCGTCCAAAGACGATGCTCTGGCAGGGTCTGTCTCCCTCGTCTACCGGGGATGATCTGTCAGGATCCATCACCCTCGTCCCGGGACGATGCTCTGTAGGGGTTCGTTGTCCTCGCCCCCAGGGCAATACACTTTAGTAATCTGTTGTCCTCGCCTACGGGGCGATGCTCTGTGAGGGTCTGTCTTCCTCGCCCCAAGGGGATGTTCTATCTGGGTCCGTTGTCCTCGTTACCCGAGGATGCTCTGTCAGTGTCCGTCGTCCCTCGCCCTCGGGGATGATCTGTCGGGGTCCCTCGTCCCTCGCCCCTGTGGCAATACACTTTCGGGGTCCGTCATCCTACGGCCTCCCGGGGCGATGGTCAGTATGGATATGTCATACTGGCCCCTGGGACGTTGATCTTGCGGCGTCCATCGCCCTCGTCCTGGGGGCAATGCTCCTTCGGGGTCTGTCGTCCCTCGCACCACGGGGCTGTCGTGTCGGGGTCCGTCATCCTCGCCCCTGGGGGCGATGTTCTCTCGGGGTCCATCGTCCTCGCCCCGAGGAGATGCACTGTCGATGTCCGTCGTCATCGGAACCCGGGGATGATCTGTCATGGTCAGTCGTCCTCGCCCCCGAGAGGATGATCTTGCGGCGTCCATCGCCCTCGTCTCGGGGCGATGCTCTGTTGGTGACCCTTGTCCTTTCCCTGAAAAAATGTTCTGTCAGGGTCTGTCAATCTCGCCCCACGGGGATGCCCTATCGGGGTGCGTCCTTCTAGCCCCTGGGGCGATGTTCTGTCGGGGTCTGTCGTCCTCACCCCACAGGGATGCCCTGTCGGGGTCTGTCCTTATCGCCCCTGGGGTGATGGTCTGTCGGGGTCTGTCGTCCTCACCCCACAGGGATGCCCTGTCAGGGTCCGTCTTTCTCGCCCCTGGGGGCGATGGTCTGTCAGGGTCTGTCGTCCCTCGTTCCTAGGGGATGCCTTGTCGAGGTCCGTCGTCATCGCACCGGGAGGATCAATTGTAGGTGTCCGTCATCCTCAACCCCGTGGCAATGCTCTGTTGGAGTCCCTCGTCTTCGCCCCAGCGGGGCGATGCTCTGTCGCAGTCCGTCTCCCTCGTCACCCAGGGATTCTCTCTCAGGGACCATCACCCTCTTTCCAGGGCGATGCTCTGTCAGGATCCATCGCCCTCTTCCGAGGCGTTGCTCTGTCAGGGTCCGTCGTCCTTGCCCCCGGGCAATGCTCTCTCGGGTTCAGTCATCCTCGCTCCACGGGGATGCCCGGTCAGGGTCCATCGTCCTCGCCCCCAGGGCAATGCTCTGTCGGGGGTCCGTCGTCCTCACCCCTGGGGTGATGCTCTGTCAGGCTTTGTCGTCCTTGCCCTCGGGATGATTGTTATTCAACATCCGTCGTACTTGCCCCCTAGTGATCTGTCGGGGTCCGTCGTTCTCGTGCCGGGGGATGATCTGTTGGGGTCTGTCGTCCTCATTCCGGGGGATGCCTTGTCGAGGTGCGTCGTCATCACACCCGGGAGGATCAATTGTCGGTGTCCGTCGTCCTCAACACCGGGCCAATGCTCTGTCGGGGTCCCTTGTCCTCGCCCCACGAGGGCGATGCTCTGTCGGGGTCTGTTGTCTTTGCCCCCGGGAGGATGGTTTTCGACATCCGTCACCCCTCGCCCCAGGGGGATTTTGTTTCAGGGTCCGTCGTCCTCGCCCCGGAGGGATGCCCTGTCGCGGTCTCCCGTCATCGCACCCGGAAGGATCATATGTGGGTGTATGTCGTCCTCACCCCCGGGGCAATGCCCTGTCGGGGTCCCTTGTCCTCACCCTGGGAAGATGATCGGTCAGTGTTCGTCGCCCTCGTCCCTGGGGGGATGATCTGTCGAGGTTCGTCGTCCTCGTACCGGGGGGATGCCTTTTGAGGTCCGTCGTCATCGCACCCGGGAGGATGAATTGTTGGTGTCCGTCGTTCTCAACCCCAGGGCAATGCTCTGTTGGGTACATTCATCCTCGCCCCGAATGGATGATCTGTCGGCATCCATCGTGATCGCCCTTGGGATAATACACTTTCGGGGTCTGTCGTCCCTCGCCCCCGGCGATGGTCAGTAGGGATATGTCCTCCCTGCAGCCCTGGTGGGATGCCTTGTCGTGGTCCCTTGTCCTCGCCCCCAAGAGTATGATCTTTCAGCATCCATCGCCCTCGTCCCAGGGGAATGATCTGTCGGCGTCCCTCATCCTTGCCCCCGAGGCAATACACTTTTGGGTGTCCGTCTTCCTCTCTCCCGGGGCGATGGTCAGTAGGGATACGTCATACTTGCCCCCGAGAGGATGATCTTGCGGAGACCGTCGCCCTCCTCCTAGGGCGATGCTCTGTTGGTGACCCTCGTCCTCGCCCCGAAGGGATGCTCTGTCGGGGTCTGTCGTCCTTGCCCCACAGGGATGCCCTGTCGGGGTCCATCCTCTTTGCTCCCTGGGCTATGCTCTCTTGGAGTCTGTTGTCCTTGCACCGGGTAGAAAGCCTTGTCGGGGGTCCGTCATCATCGCACCCGAGAGGATCATTTGTCAATGTCCGTCATCCTCATCCCTGGGGCAAGGATCTGTCGAGGGTCCCTCGTCCCTCGCCCCTAGGGGCGATGCTCTGTCTGAGTCCATCTCCCTCATCGCCTGTGGATTCTCTGTCCGGGTCCATCGCCCTCGTCCCAGGGTGATGTTCTGTCAGGGTCTGTCGCCCTCCTCCCGGGGGGATGCTCTTTCGGGGTCCGTCGTCCTCGCCCCACGGGGATGCCCTGTTCAGGGTCCGTCGTCCCTGCCCCCTGGGCGCTGCTCTGTTGGGGTCTGTCTTCCTCGCCCCGGGGAGATGCCCTGTCGGGGTCCGTCGTCCTTTCCCTGGGGTGGATGGTTTTCGACATCCGTCACCCTCGTCCCGGGGGGATGCTCTGTCGGGGTCCGTCATCCTCGCCCCGGGAAGATACCCTGTCGGGGTCCGAAATCATTGCTCGGGAGGATCATTTGTCGCTATCCGTGCGTCCTCAACCGCAGGGCAATGCACTCGGGGTCCCTTGTCCTCGCCTCCAGGGCAATGCCCTGTCAGGGTCCGTCGTCCCTTGCCCTCGGGGGATGATCTCTCTGAATTTGTCATCCTCTCACCGGGGGGGTGCCTTCTTGGGGTCCATAATCATCGCACCCAGGAGGATCATTTGTCAGTGTCATTCGTCCTCAACCCCGTGGCAATGATCTGTCAAGGTCCCTAGTCCTCGCCCTTAAAGCGATGCTTTGTCAGGGTCCTTCTCCCTCGTCTCACAGGGATGTTCTGTCAGGGTCCATCGCCTTTGTTCCAGGGCGATGCTCTGTAGGGGTCTGTCGTCCTAGCCTCACGGGGATGCCCTGTCCGGGTCCGACTTCCTTGGCCCTGGGGAGATGCTCTGTCGGGGTGTGTCGTCCCTGCCCCGGGGGTATGCTCTATCAGGGTCTGTTGTCCTCATTACCCGGGGATGCTCAGTCAGGGCCCGTCGTCCTTGCCCTCGGGCGGATGATCTGTAAGCGTCCCTCGTCCTTGACGCCGGGGCAATACACTTTCGGGGTCCGTCGTCCTCTCTCCAGGGGCGATGGTCAGTAGGAATACGTCATACTTGCCCCCGATAGGATGATCTTGCGGCGTCCTTCACCCTCATCCCGGGGCGATGCTCCATCAGGGTCATTCGGCCTCGTCCCAGGGCTATGCCCTGTCGGGGTCCGTCGTCCTCGCCCCCGGGGTGATGCTCTGTCAGGGTCCGTCGTTCTCACCCTACAGGGTGCCCTGTCGGGGTCCGTCGTCATCGCACCCGGAAGGATCATTTTTCGGTGTCCGTCGTCCTCAACCCTGGGGCAATGCTCTCTCGGGGTGACTTGTCCTCGCCCCCGGGGCCATGCTCTGTCGGGGTCTGTGGTTCTTGCCCCCGGGAGGATGATCTTTAGGCATCCTTCGCCCTCGTCCCGGGGTGATGCTCTGTCAGGGTTCGCCATCCTCGCACCGGGGGGATGCTCTGTCATCGTTCGAGATTCTCTTGTCGTTTTCGCCCTCGGGGGGATGATCTGTCGGGGTCGCTCGTCCTCACTCCCGGGTCTATGATCAGTAGGGATACGTCATACTCGCCCCCGAGAGGATGATCTTGCGGTGTCTGTCGCTCTCGTCCTGGGGCCATGCTCTATCGGGGTCTGTCGTCCTCGCACCGGAAGGAAGCCTTGTCAGGGTCTGTCGTCTTCGCCCCACGAGGATGCCCTGTCGGGGTCCATCCTCCTCGCCCCCTGGCCTATGCTCTGTCGGAGTCTGTCGTCCTCGCACTGGTAGGAAGCCATGTCGGGGTCCGTCGTCATCGCACCCGAGAGGATCATTTGTCAATGTCCGTCATCCTCAACCTTGGGGCAATGATCTGTCGGGGTCTCTCGTCCTCGCCCTCGGGGCGATGCTCTGTCACGGTCCGTCTCCCTCGTCGCCTGTGGATTCTCTCTCAGGGACCATCGCCCTTGTCCCAGGGCGATGTTCTGTCAGGGTCTTTCGGCCTCATCCTGGGGTGATGCTCTGTTGGGGTCCGTCGTCCTCGCCCCCGGGGCGATGCTCTGTCGGGGTCTGTCATCCTCGCACCACGGGGATGCCCTGTTCAGGGTCCATCATCCTCACCCCCGGGGCGATTCTCTGTCGGGGACTATCGTCCTCGCCCCGGGGAGATGCCCTGTCAAGGTCTAGCGTCATCGCACCCGGAAGGATCATATGTGGGTGTATGTCGTCCTCACCCCCGGGGCAATGCCCTGTCGGGGTCCCTCGTCCTCGCTCTGGGAAGATGATCTGTCAGTGTTCGTCGCCCTCGTCCCGAGGGGATGATCTGTCGTCCTCGTACCGGGGGGGATGCCTTGTCGAGATCCATCGTCATCGCAACCAGGAGGATGAATTGTCGGTGTCCATCGTCCTCAACCCCGGGGCAATGCTCTATTGGGTACACTCTTACTCGCCCCGAAGGGGTGCTCTGTCGGGGTCCGTCGTCCTCGCCCTTGGGATAATACACTTTCGGGGTCTGTCGTCCTCGCCCCCGAGGCGATGGTCAGTAGGGATACGTCGTCCTCGCCCCAGTGGGATGCCTTGGCGGGGTCCCTCGTCCTCATCCACAAGAGGATGATCTTTCAGCGTCCATCGCCCTTGTTCCGGGGGAATGTCCTGTCGGGGTCCATCATCCTCGCCCCCGGGGCAATACACTTTTGGGGTCCGTCATCCTCGCTCCTGGAGCAATGGTCAGTAGGGATACGTTATCCTTGCCCTCGGGAGAATGAACTTCGCGGCATCTGTTGCCCTCGTCCCAAAGGCAATGATTTTTCAGGGTACGTCGTCCCTCGCCCCCCGAGGCAATACATTTTCAGGGTCCCTTGTCCTTGCCCCAGGGGGATGCTCTGGAAAGGTCCGTTGTCCTCGCCCGGACGGATGCCCTGTTGGGGTCCATCGTCCCTCGCCCCCGGGGCAATGTTTAGCAGGGATACGCCATCGTCGCCCCCGGTGGAGGCTCTGTCAGGATACGTCATCCTTGCCTCCGGAGGATGATGGATTCGGCGTCCGTCGCACTTTCGTCCGTTAGCGATGCTCTGTCGGGGTGCATCGTCCCTCGCCCTGGGGGATGCTCTGTCAGGGTCTGTCGTCCTCGCCCCGGGAAATGCTCGATCGGAGTCCATCATCCCTCGCCAGAGGATGCTCTGTCGGGGACCATAGTCCTCGCCCCCAGTGGGACGATCTGTTGGGGCCCCTCGTCCTCGCCCCCGGGGCAATACAGTTTTGGGGTCCGTCGTCCTCGCCCCTGGGGCAATGGTCAGTAGGTATACGTTGTCCTCGCCCAAGGGGGAGGCTCTGTCAGGGTACCTCGTCCTCGCCTCCGGGGCGATGGTCAGTAGGGATACGCCATACTCGCTCCCGAGAGGATGATCTTGCAGCGTCTGTTGCCCTCGTCCTGGGGCGATGCTCTGTGGGGACGCTCGGCCTCGCCCCAAAGGGATGCTCTGTCGGGTTCTGTCGTTTTTAGCCCCAAGGGGATGCCTTGTCGGGGTCCGTCGTACACGCCCCCGGGGCGATGCTTTGCTGGGTTCTGTCGTCCTTGCCCGGGGAGATGCCCTGTCACGGTCAGTCGTCATCGCACCCGGGAGGATCATTTGTCGGTGTCCATCATCCTCAATCCCGTGGTGATGCTGTCGGGGCCCGTCGTCCTCACACGGGGGAGGCTCTTTCAGGAGTCCGGCGTCTTCGGCCTCGAGGCAATGCTCTGTCAGGGGTCCGTCATGCCATCTCCTTGGGGGATCATATGTCGGGGTCCATCATCCTCACCCCCACGGTGATGATCTTTCGACATCTGTCGCCCTCATCCTTGGGGGGATTTCCTCTAAGGGTCACTGGTCCACGCCCCCGGGGGAGGCTCTGTCTGGGTCCCTCGTCTTTGCCCCCAGGGCAATGCTCTGTCGGGGTCCGTCGTCATCGCCCCCGGTGGGACGATTTGTTGGGGTCCCTCGTCTTCGCTCTCAGTGCAATACAATTTCGGAATCCATCGTCCTCGCCCCCAGGGCGATGGTCAGTAGGTATACGTTGTCCTCGCCCAAGGGGGAGACTCTGTTGGGGTCCCTCGTCCTCCCCCCTGGAAGGACGACCTTTTGGCGTCCGTCGCCCTCGATCTGGGGGGATGCTCTGTCAGGATTCGTCGTCCTCGCACCAGGGGTATAATCAGTCCAGGTCCGTCGTCCTCGCCCCCGGGGCGATAGTCTGTCAGGGTCCCTCATCATCGCCCCGGAAAGATGATCTGTCAGGGTCCGTCGCCCTCATCCCGGGGCAATGCTCTGTCGGGGACCGTCGTCCTCGCCCCCGGGTGGATGCTCTGTCAGGGTCCGTCGTCCTTGCCCGGGGGCAATGCTCTGTTGGGGTCCATCGTCCTCGCCCCGGGAGGGAGCGGTCTGTAGGGTTCCGTCGTCCCTTGCCCCAGGGGGATGCCCTTTCAGAGTCCATCGTCGTCGCCCAGGGCGACGATCTTTCGAGGTCCGTCGTCCTTGCCCCGGGGGCGATGCCCTGTCGGGGGTCAGTCGTCATCGCTGCACGGGAGGATCATTTGTCGTTGTCCGTCGTCCTAGTTACCCGGGGCGATGCTCTGTCAGGGTCCGTCGTCCTCACCCCAGAGGCAATATATTTTTCGAGTCCGCGTTCCTCGCTCGCGGGGCAATGCTCTGTAAGGGTCTGTCGTCCTCGCCCTACAAGGATGGATTGTCAGGGTCTGATGTCCTCAGCCCTGGGGCAATGCTCTGTCGGTTGTGTCTTCCTACGCCCGAGGGGGATGCTCTGTTGGGGTCCTTTGTCTTTTGTTGCCTGGGGACGCTCTGTCAGGGTCCGTTGTCCCTCGCCCCCAGGGCAATACATTTTCGGGGTCCGTCGTCCTGCGCTCGCTGGGGTGATGGTCAGTAGGGATACGTCATACTAGCCCCCCGAGAGGATGATCTTGTGGCGTCCTGTCGCCCCTCGTCCACAGGCAATGCTCTGTCAGGGTCATTCGCCCTCGTCTCGGGCAATGCCCTGTCGGGGTCCGGCGTCCTCGCCCCCGGGCGATGCTCTGTCGGGGTCGTTCGTCCTCACCTTACGGGGGATGCCCTGTCGGGGTCCGCTCTCATCGCACCCGGGAGGATCATTTGTCAGTGTTCGTCGTCCTCAAACCCAGGGCAATGCTCTGTCCCGGTCCCTTGTCCTCACCCCCTGCGGTGATGCTCTGTCGGGGTCTGTCTTCCTCTCCCCCGGGAGGATGATCTTTCGGAGTCTGTCGCCCTCGACCCGGGAAGATGCCCTGTTGGGGTCCGTCGTCCCTCGCCCCGAGGGGATGCCCTGTCGGGGTCTTTCGTCATCGCACCTGAAAGGATCATCTGTCGGTGTCCATCATCCTCACCCCCAGGGCAATACCCTGTCTGGGTCCCTCGTCCTCGGCCCCGGGGGAAAATGATCTGTCAGGGCCCGTCGCCCTCGTCCTGGGGCGATGCTCTGTCAGCATCCGGCGTCCTCGGCCCCGGGGGCTGATGCTTAGTCGTGGTCTGTCGTCATCCCCTTGGGGGATCATCTGTCGGGGTCGTCTGCGTCTCGCCCCCACGGTGATGATCTTTTGACATCTGTCGCCCTCATCCCAGGGGATGTTCTTTTGGGGTCCCTAGTCCACGCCCCCCGGGCGGGGGATGCTCTGTCTGGGTCCCTCATCCCTGCGCCCCCGGATCAATGCAATTTCGGGGCCCAACATCCTCACCCCTAGGGGGATGCTCTGTCGGGGTCTGTCATCGCCACACCGGAGGGATGCGCTGATGGTGTCCGATGTCCTAGGCCCCGGGGCAATGCTGTGTCGGGGTGTGTCGTCCTCGCCCCCGGGGATGCCCTGTCTAGGTTAATTGTCCTCGCCCCCGGGGAGATGATCTATCGGGGTCCCTCGTCCTTGCCCCAAAGGGATGCTCTGCCGGGGTCTGTCGTCTTCGCCCCAAAGGGATGCCCTGTCAATGTCCGTCGTCCTCGTCCCTGGGGGATGATCTGTCGGGAGTCTGTAATCCCACGTACCGCAGGGATGCCTTGGCGAGGAGTCCGTCACTTATGCAACCGGGAGGATCATTTGTTGGTGTCCGTCGTCCTCAACCCCGGGGGCAATGATGTGTCAGGGTCTCTCGTCATTAGCCCTCGGGGCGATGCTCTGTCAGGGTCTGTCTCCCTCGTCTCCCGGGGATGCTCTGTCGGGGTCCATCGTCCCTCGCACCAGGGGATAATCTGTCCATTAACCTCTCCCCACGGGTGATGCTCTGTCAGGCTGCATTGTCCTCACCCCCGAGAGGGATGCTCTGTCGGCTTTGTCGTCCCTCGCCCCCCGGGGGGATAATCTGTCTGGATCCATCATCCTCGCCACCTCAACGATGTTTTTTGGCGTCAGTCAGCCCTGGTCCAGGGGCGATGTTCATTCGGGATCCCTCCTCCTCTCCTTGGGGGGATACTCTGTCGGGAGTCGCGTCGCAGTCGTCCCTGTGGGATCATCTGTCAGGGTCCATCGTCCTAACCCCGGGCGATGCTCTGTCGGGGTCCGTCGTCCTCGCCCGGTGGGATGTTCTCTCGGGGTCCGTCGTCCCTCGCCCCGGGATGATGGCGTTCGACGTCCCATCGCCCCTCGTCCGAGGCGATGGTCTGTTGGGATTCATCATCCCTCGAACCGGGAGGATGCTCTGTCCGGGTCCGTCATCCCTCGTGCCGGGGCATTACACTTCCGGGGTCTGTCGCCCTCGCCCCTGGGGCAATGCGCTGTCGGGGTCCCTCTTTCTCTCCTTGAGGGAGTCTTTGTCGGGAGTTCAGTCGCCCGTCGTCACGGGGAGTCATCCCTCAGGGTCCGTCGTCCTCACCTGTGGGGGATGCTCTGTCACGGTCCCTCGTCCTCGCCCGGGATGATAATGATTAAAGTCCATCGCCCTCGTTCGGGGGTGATGATATGATGGGATTCATCATCATCGAACCGGGAGGATGCTCTGTCGAGGTCCGTCGTCCTCGCGCCCGGGCAATACACTTTCAGGGTCCATTGTCCCTCGCCCCCGGGGCGATGCACTGTCAGGGAGTCCCTCGTCCTCGCCCCAAGTGGATGCCCTGTCGGGGTTAGTCGTCGCCCGCCCCCAGGGAGATGCTCTGTAGGGGTCCGTCGTCATCGCACCCAGGAGGATCATTTGTCGGTGTCCGTCGTCTTGAACCCCGGGGCAATGTTCTTTCAGGGTCCCTCATCCTCAACCCAGCGGTGATGCTCTGTCAGGGTCTGTCTTCCTTGCCCCCGAGGATGGTCTTTGGCATCCGTCACCCCTCGTCCAAGGGGGATGCTCTGTCGAGAGTCCGTCATCCTCGCTCCGTAGGGATGCCCTGTCGGGGTCTCTCTTTATCACACCCAGAAGGATTATCTGTCGGTGTCCATCGTCCTCACCCCGGGGCAATGCCCTCTAGGGGGTCCCTCGTTCTCGCTCCAGGAAGATGATCTGTCTGGGTCCGTCGCCCTCGTCCCAGGGCGATGCTCTGTCAGGAGTCCGGCGAGTCGCGCCCGAGGCGATACACTGTAGGGTCTGTGGATCACTCGGCCTCGGGGGATGATCTGTCGAGGGCCCTAGTCCTCGCCCCCAGGGCAATAGACTTCGGGGATCCCTCGTCCTGCGCCCCTTGGGGCAATGCTCTGTCATGGTCGTCTCTCTCGTCTCCCAGGGATGTTCTGTCTAGGTCCATCACCCTGCGTCCCAGGGCGAGCTCTGTCAGAGTTTGTCACCCTCGTCCCAGGGCACTGCTCTGTCGGGGTCCGTCGTCCTCGAGCCCCCGGACAATACACTTTCGGGAGTCCGTTGTCCCTCGCCCGGGCGATTCTCTGTCGGGGTCTGTCATTCTCGCACCAGGGGATGCCTTTTAGGGATCCGTCATCATACGCATCCGGAGGATCATTTGTCGGTGTCCATCGTCCTCAACCCCAGGGCTATGCTCTGTCGGTTTCTGTCGTCTTTGCCCCGGGAAAATGCTCTGCGGGGTCTCTCGTCCTCGCCCGGGAAGGTGATCTGTCAGGGTCCGTTGCCCTCGTCCCTCGCGATGCTCTGTCGGGGTCTGTCGTCCTTGCCCCCACGGGTGATGCTCTGTCACGGTCTGTGCGTCCCTCGCCCCGGAGCAATGCTCTGTCGTGGTCTGGCGTCCCTCGCCTCCGGGGGGATAATCTGTCGGGGTCTGTCGTCCCTCGCCACTTCAACGATGTTTTTTGACGTCAGTCGCCCTCAGCTCTGTCGGGATCCCGCCTCCTCTCTTTGGGGGGATACTCTCTCGGGGTGCGTCGCAGTCATCCCCGGGGGATCATCTGTCAGTGTCCGTCGTCCTCACCCCGGTGCGTTCATCTGTCAGGGTCCCTCGTGCTCGCCCCGGGGGATGTTCTCTTGGGTTCCGTCGTCCTGGCCCCCAGGGGGATGCTCTGTCGGGGTCCGTTGTCCTCTAACTGGGGAGTTGTTCGGTCGGGATCTGTCGTCGTCGCCCCTGGGGGGATGCTCTGTCGGGGTCTGTCGTTTCTCGCTCCCAAGGCAATGCGCTGTTGGGGTCCCATGTCCTAGCCTTGGGGGAATCATCTCTTGGCGTCCATCGCCCTCGTCCATGGGTGATGCTCTGTCTGGGTCCCTCCTCCTCTCTTTGAGGGGAGTCTTTGTCAGTGTTCGTCGCCGTCATCCAGGTGGGATCATCTGTCAGGGTCCGTCGTTTTCGCCAGGAGGGATGATCTTATGGGGTCCCTCGTCCTCACCCCTGGGGGGATGTTCTCTCGGGGTCCATCAATCTTGCTCCGGGGGAATGCTCTGACGAAATCCCTCGTCCTCACCCCCGGGGCAATGCCCCGTCGGGGTCCCCCGTCCTCGAACTGGGAAGATGATCTGCCCGTGTCCGTCGCCCTCGTCCCGGGGCGATGCTCTGTCGGGGTCCGTCGTCCTAGCCCCGAAGGGATGCCTTGTCGGGGTCTCCCGTCATCGCACCCAGAAGGATCATCTGTCGGTGTCCGTCGTCCTCTCTCCCGGTGCGATGCCCTGTCAGGGTCTGTCGTCCTCGCCCTCGGGGGGATGATCTGTCTAGGTCTGTCGTCCTCGCCCCACGGGAATGCACTCTCGGGGTCTGTCGTCCTCACACCTGGGGGATGCCTTATCGGGGTCAGGCGTCATCGCACCCAGGAGGATCATTTCTCGGTGTCTGTCGTCCTCAAACCCGTGGCAGTGCTTTGTCAGGGTCCATCGCCCTCGTCCTCGGGGCGATCCTCTGTCATGGTCTGTCGCCCTCGTCCCAGGGTGATGATGTTTCGGGGTCCGTCATCCTCACCCCCGGGGCAATATATTTTTGGGGTCCCTTGTCCTCGCCCCCAGGGCGATGCTCCGTAGGGGTCTGTCGTCCTTGTACCAGGGGGATGATCTGTTGTGGTCCGTCGTCCTCTCCCCCGGGGTGATGCTCTGTCGGGGTCTGTCGTCTCACCCCGGGGGGATGCTCTTTTGGACTCCGTCGTCCTCGCCCCCGGAGGGATTTTGTCTCGGGGTCCATCTTTCTCGCTCCAGGGGGATGCTCTATCGCGGTCTTTCTTTTTCGCCCCCGGGATGATGATCTTTCGGTGTCCGTCACCCTCGTCCCCGGGGATGATGATCTGTCGGGGTTCATCATCCTCGAAGCGGGAGGATGCCCTGTCTGGAGTCCGTTGTCCTACGCCCAGGGAGAATGCTCTGTCGGGGTCCATCGTCCTCGCCCTCTGGGCAATGTTCTGTCTGGGTCCGACCTCCCTCGCCGCTGGGGGGAATCATCTGTCAGGAGTCCGTCGTCCCTCGTCTCTGGGTGTATGATCTGTCTAGGTCCGTCACCCTGGCTCGGGGGATGCTCTGTCGGGGGTCCGTTGCCCTCACTTCCTGGGGGATGATCTGTTGGGGTCCCTCCTCCTTCTCTTGGCTGGATACTCTGTTGTGGTCCGTCGTCCAAGGGGATGATCTGTCAGGTTAGGTCGTCCTCGCCCTGGGGGCAATACTATCTTAGTGTCCACCCTCCTCGCCCTGACGGGAGGATCGAGGGTGTCGCGTCGTCTCCATCCATTCTGTGTGGGGATGGTGGGATTGAGTCAGGACATCTC
>JAPFBE010000234.1:0-81706 GCA_034336665.1 Luscinia megarhynchos | reverse complement strand
AGGGAGCAGCTGCTGCAGCGCGGCGAGCCCTCATGACCCGCCGGGAACTGCACCAGTTCCGCAGGGACCTGGAGGACGAGCTGGTGAGTGCGGGGGACCCCGGGGCTGCTACTGACACCCCATTCCTGACCCCGAATCCCTGATCCCCAAATTCCTGACCCCAAATGCCTGATCCCAAATCCCTGATCCCAAATCCCTGACCCCAAATCCCTGATCCTCGAATCCCTGATCCCAAATCCCTGATCCCCAAATCCCTGATCCTGAATCCCTGACCCCAATCCCTGACCCCCGAATCCCGATCCCCCATTCCTGACCCCAAATCCCTGATCCCAAATCCCTGATCCCGAATCCCTGACCCCCCATTCCTGATCCCGAGTCCCTGACCCCAAATCCCTGATTCCCCCATTTCTGACCCCAAATCCCTGACCCCCAAATCCCTGACCCCCAAATCCCTGATCCTGAATCTCTGATCCCCCATTCCTGACTCCAAATCCCTGACCCCCCATCCCTGACCCCAAATCCCTGATCCCGAAATCCTGATCCCAAACCTCTGACACCCCATTCCTGACCCCAAATCCCTGATCCCAAATTCCCTGACCCCCCATCCCTGATCCTGAATCCTGACCACCCCTCTCCATTCCTGATCCCCACCAACCCTGACCAGCCCCCCAGGGTCTCTGAACCCCAAATTCTTTCCCCTCCCCAGACCTGTCCCTGACTCCCAATCCTGAGTGCCCCCCAGCTCTGACCCCACAGTGTCCCTGACCCCGTGTGACCCCAAGGTCGTCCCTGACCCCGATGTCCCCGTGTCCCCCATGTCCCCATTGACCCCATGTCCCCCCCTGACCCCAATGTCCCCGTGTACCCCCTGACCCCGGTGTCCCCCTGTCCCCCCAATGTCCCCCTGTCCCCCAATGACACCTGTCCCCCAATGTCCCCCTGTCCCCTGACCCGTGTCCCGTGTCCCAGCTGTGGGTGCAGGAGCGCCAGGCTCTGGCCACGTCCACAGACCACGGCAAGGACCTGCCCTCGGTGCAGCTGCTGCTCCAGAAAAACGAGGTGGGTCCGGGGGTCCCCAAATGTCCCCAAATGTCCCCTGTGACCCCAAGGACTCTCCATGACCCCCACAGCCCCCCACACCTGGGACTTCCCAAAGATCTCCCTCCCTTAGCCCCCCTCTTGTTTTCTGGCTCATCCCCCACAAATCCCCACAGGTCCCCCAGTTTCCCCATTGACCCCCAGACCCCCTAGACCCCCAAACTTCCCCATAAACCCCAATTTCTCTTCACACCCCCCAAATCCCCTCTAGACCCTGCAATTTTCCCTCATATCCCCCTCTAGACCCAGTCTAGACCCCCAATTTCCCCTCACATCCCCCCAAACCTCCTCTAGACCCCCAATTTCCCCAAAACCCCCCAAGCCCCCCCTAGACCCCCAATTTCCCCTCATATCTTCCTCTAGACCCTCTCTAGACCCTCCAATTTCCCTCACATCCCCCAAACCCCCTAGACCCCCAATTTCCCTCATATCTTCCTCCTAGACCCTCTCTAGACCCTCCAATTTCCCCCTCACATCCCCCCAAACCCCCTAGACCCCCCAATTTCCCTCATATCTTCCTCTAGACCCCCCAATTTCCCTCACATCCCCCAAACCTCCTCTAGACCCCCCAATTTCCCTCACACCCTCCCAAACCCCCCAGACCCCTCAATTTCCCCCAAACCCCCCCCAGAGCCCCAATTTTCCCCAAACTCCCCCTAGACCCCCAATTTCCCCCCAAACCCCCCATAAAGCCCCTCTAGACCCCCAATTTCCCCTCATATCCCCTCTAGACCCCCCAATTTCCCCAGACCCCCTGACCCTCTCCCCACATGAGCTGCAGGAAGGAGCTGCAGGGCCTTGGCTGCACGTGGCGAGGCTGCTGGGCTGAGGGGCGCCCAGACCAGGGGGTCCCCGAGGGGTGCCCAGGGGGGTCCCGGCACTGAGGGAGGCCTGGCAGCAGCTACTTGAGCAGTAGGCGCTTGGAGGCAGCTGACCTCGAGGCTGCCTTAGCCTCCCAGCTTCCTGAGGGGCCCGACGGCCGCCGAGGCCTGGCTGGCCGGCGGGAGCTGCACATGCTGGCCCAGGACAAGGCCAAGGTGGGCCAGGGCAGGACCCCCAGGGACCCCTACTTGTGTGTGGGGGTGTAGGGAGGGTGTTGAGGAAGTGGGTCTAAGGGGTTTATCTTGAGGGTTTGGGGGGCAGTAATGTGAGAGCACAGAGGTGTGGGGAGAGGTTTGGGGGGTCTGAAAGTGGTTATGAGGGGTCTAGGATGGAGTTCAAGGGGGTTGGGGAAAAGTCCATGAGAGGTCTTTGAGAGGGTCTGAGGGGTCTATGGGGGTCTAGGATGAGTTCAGGGGGTTGGGAAGGAGTCTTTGGGGGTCTGAGAGAGGAGTCTATGGGGGGTCTAGGAAGAGGGTTCAGGGGATTGGGAAGGGTAGTCTTTAAGGGGTCTGGGGGCTTATGGGGGTCTAGGATGGGGTTTAAGAGGGGTTTGGGAAGGGGTTTTGGGGGGTTTTGGAGGGTCTGGGGGGAGTTTATGGGGTGGGGTCTAGGAAGGGTTCAGGGGGGTTGGGAAAGGGTCTTTGCGGGGGTTTGGGGGGTCTGAGAGGGTCTATGGGGGTCTATGATGGGTTCAGGGGGGTTGGGAAGAGTTTTAGGGGGTCTTTGGAGGACGGTGGGGTCTGGGGGGGGTTATAGAGTGTCTAGGATGGGTTTAAAGGGGGTTGGGAAGAGGGTTTTTGGAGGGTCTGGGGGGTCTATGGGGGTCAGAGGGGAGCAGGGAATGTGATGGGGGGTCGGGGGGCTGTGGGGAGGGGTCAGAGGGGGAGCTGAGGGGTCTGGGGGTCTGAGGGGATCTGGGGGATCCTGTGGGGTGCCTGAGGGGATCAGGGGGATCTGTGGGGGATCCATGGGGGCGTAGAGGGGATTTGTGGGGGGTCTGTGAGTGGCCGGGGGGGGTCAGGGCCACCCTGAGGGGGGTCTGTGAGGGGTGGGGGACCCGCAGTGACCGCCCGTGTCGTCCCCAGAGACGAGCGGGGGGCTCAGGCCATGCTGAGCCGGCACCTGGGGCTGGAGCAGGAGCTGCGCGACTACGGCGGCACCGTGGAGCTGCTGGCGGAGCAGGGGCGGGCCATGGCGGCCAGCGGGCACCCCGACGGGTGGGGACACCGGGGACACCGGGAGACAGGCTGGGGACACGCTGGGGACACCAGGGGACACGATGGGGACACCAGGGGACATGATGGGGACACGCTGGGGACAGCCCCGCCACCTCGGGCACGGTCACTGTGTCCCTCGAGACCCCCGGGCCAGTGCTCAGGATGCCCTGAGGCCCCTGTGTCCCCTGGTGACACCGCTGTCACTCGGTGACACTGCTGCCCCCTGGTGACACCGCTCTCACTTGGTGACATCGCTGTCCATTGTCCCTGCTGTCCCCTGTCCTCTGCCCCTGGTGACCCCGCTGTCCCCGGTGACCCCGCTGTCCCCTGTCCCTGTTTTCCCCTGTCCCTTGTCCCCCCTGTCCTCGCTGTCCCCTGTCCCCTTCCCCGGTGACCCCGCTGTCCCCTGTCCCCGCGGTGACGCCGCTGTCCCTGTCCCCTGTCCCCTGTCCCCGCGGTGACCCCGCTGTCCCTGTCCCCGCGGTGACCCCGCTGTCCCTGTCCCCGCGGTGACCCCGCTGTCCCTGTCCCCCAGCGAGCGGCTCCGTGCCCGCGCGGCGCAGCTGCAGCGCCTCCACGCGGGGCTGTGTCACCTGGCCGGGGAGCGCAGGGCCACCCTGCAGGGCCACCAGCGCCTGTGCCAGCTGCGCCGCGACCTCGACGACCTGGAGCAGTGGATCTCGGAGCGAGAGGTGGTGGCGGCGTCCCGGGAGCTGGGCCAGGACTTCGAGCACGTCACGGTGAGGGGACACCGGGGGGACATTGAGGGCATACTGGGGGACATTGGGGGGACACTGAGGGGACACTGTGGGGACACGAGCACGGTGACACTGAGAAGTCACCTCAGTGCCAGGTGGTCCCTAGGTCATCTTGATACTTGTTGTCCCACTGTCACCGGGTGTGTCCCTGTCACTGGGGATGTCCCATGTCCCCCTGTCCCTTGTAGTGTCCTCTGTCCCCGGGTGTAATCCCTGTCCCCAGGAGCAGCCCTGACCCTTCATGTCCCATGTCCCCCTGACCCCCCTTCTCCCCTGTCCCCGTCTGTGTCCCTGTCCCCTGACCCTGTCCGTGTCCCCTGTCCCCCGCCTGTGTCCCTGACCCGTGCCCGTGTCTCCTGTCCATGTCCCTCTCCCTCTGTCCATGTCCCCTGTCCCTGAACAATGTCCCTGTAGCCCTGACCTCCCTGTCCCCTGTCCATGTCCCCTGTCCCCGCCCATGTCCCCCCTGTCCCCTGTCTGTGTCCCCTGTCCCCGCCCATGTCCCCTGTCCCCCTGTCTGTGTCCCCTGTCCCCCTGTCCATGTCCCTTGTCCCCGCCCGTGCCCCCTGTCCCCCGCCCGTGTCCCCTGAGCCGTGCCCGTGTCCCCGCAGCTGCTCCGGGACAAGTTCCTTGATTCTCCGGGACACGGGGCAAGGCTGCAAGGCGGGTGGACGCCTTGTGCTTGGCGGCAGCTGATGCGCCGAGGCCACCCAGCCGCGACGTGGGGAGCCGAGTGGCAGCCCGGGGGCTCAGCGGCGTGGGCCGAGCTGCTGGAGCTGGTGGCCACGCGGGCGCAGGAGCTGGCGGCCGCGCACGACCTGCAGCGCTTCCGGCGCGACGCGCGGCAGGTGCTGGCGCAGCTGCGCGACAAGTCCCGGCAGGTGCCCGAGGAGCTGGGGCGCGACCTGCGCGCCGCCGAGGGGCTGGAGCGGCAGCACCGCGCCCAGCCGAGCCGACGTGCAGGCTGGCCCGGGCAGCGGCGAGGCGGGACAGGGAGAAGCAGAGACAGGGTGGGGAGCAGGGGCAGGGCAGGTGAGGAAACGCCCGTGGTGCAGGAGGTGGCTGTGAGCTGGACGTGTCACCTGTCCCGTGTCACACCTGTCCCATGTCGCATCTGTCTCACCTGTCACACCTGTCTCACCTGTCCCATGTCTCACCTGTCACACCTGTCACACCTGTCTCACCTGTCACACCTGTCTCACCTGTCTCACCTGTCCCATGTCTCACCTGTCACACCTGTCCCATGTCCCATGTCCCAGGTGACGGCTGTGCAGGAGGCCGCGGGGCACCTGTCACACCTGTCACACCTGTCACACCTGTCCCATGTCCCAGGTGGCGGCTGTGCAGGGAGGCCCTTGAGGCGCCCTGTCTCACCTGTCTCACCTGTCCCATGTCCCACCTGTCCCAGGTGGCGGCTGTGCAAGGAGGCCGCTGAGGCGCCTGGCAGCGGCGTCGCAGCGGAGCCCTTGGCCCGGAGGAGCTCTGCGAGGCGCGGGAGGGCGCGCGGTGGCGCGGCCTGGGCGAGCTCAGCTAGCAGCTACCAGCGCCGCGCCGCCCGCCTGCTTTCGAGGGACAGCGTGGAGCAGTTCCCGCTTCCCTGCGGCGCCGCCCAGCGACCTGCGCCTCTGGATGGGCCGGCGTGCACCTGCAGCTGCAGGCCCTTGGCGGCCCGCGGTCGCGACGCAGGGGGAACCGCGGGGGACTGCGGGGAGCACGCAGGGAACCGCGAGGGACATGGGGGGACACAGGGACACGAGGGACACGGGGGACATGGGGGAGACATCAGGGGACATGGGGACATGGGGGGACATAGGGACATGGGGACACAGGGGGGACACAGGGACATGGGGACATGGGGTCCGCGAGGGACACAGGGACATGGGGGGGACAACGGGGACATGGGGGGACACAGGAGGACCACGGGGGAGCGCGGGGAGGATATGGGGGGACACAGGGGAGGACAGGGGACATGGGGACACGTGGGGATATGGGGGGGACACGACACAGGGACAGGGGACACAGGAGGACACAGGGACAGGGGACATGGAGAGGGACAGAGGACATGGGGGACACAGGGGGGACACAGGGACACACGGGGACATGGGGACATGGGGACACAGGGACACGTGGGGGACAGAGGGACACGCAGGGACACAGGGGGATATGGGGACAGGGGACCTGGGAGGACAGTGGGACACAAGGGGACATTGGGACATGGGGGACACGGGGGGACATGGGGACAGCAGGACATGGGGACCTTGGGACATGGGCAGGACACGGGGACATGGGGATATGGGGACATGGTGGGGACACGGCTACATGGAGGGACACGGGGACATGGGGGGACATGCAGACATGGCTGGGACACAGGGGGACATGGGAGGACATGGGGACACATGGGGATGTGGGGACACACAGTGACTGTGGGGACACTGTGGGGACACAGGGGACACAAAAGACAAGGGATACAGCGGGACATGGGGACACAGTGACTGCGGGGACACCACGGGAACACGCAGGGACATGGGGACACCTACGGGGATAACCCCCTGGCGACATGGGGACATCACAAGGACCCCGCTTGAAGTGACCCGGCGGGGGCTGTGATCAGCGCCCACCCTGGTGGCCCAGCCCTGCCCGCCGTGTCCCCGTGGTGTCCCCGCCGTGTCCCCGCCGTGTCCCCGCGGTGACCCGGTGTCCCTGTCGCCTGCCAGGGATGTCACCGCGGCCGAGCTGCTGATCCAGCAGCACCAGGGGCTGCGGGCGGAGCTGGAGGCGCGCGAGGGCTCCCTGGGGGCCTGCGTGGGCGCGGCCACCGCGCTGCTGCAGCGCGGCCACCACGACGCCGACAAGGTGGGACACGCCTGTCCCCGTGTCCCTGTGTCACTCTGTCCCTGTGTCACCTTGCCCCCGTGTCCCTGTGTCACCCTGTCCCCGTGTCACCCTGTCCCCGTGTCACCGTGTCATCCTGTCCTTGTGTCCCCATGTCCGTGTGTCACCCTGTCCCCGTGTCCCCCGTGTCCCTGTGTCATCCTGTACCTGTGTCACTGTGTCCCCTGTCCCTGTGTCCCCCTGTCCCCGTGTCCCCCTGTCCTCGTGTCCCTGTGTCACTGTGTCCCCCGTGTCACCCTGTTCTGGTGTCACCGTGTCATCCTGTCCCTGTGTCATCCTGTCCCCGTGTCCCTGTGTCACCCCTGTCCCCGTGTCACCCTGTCCCTGTGTCACCCTGTCCCCGTGTCCTCATCACCGTGTCTCCATCCTTGTCACTGTCCCCAAGTCCCCAGCCCCGCATCCCTCACCCAAATCCTCCGTCCCCTCGTGTCCCTGTCACTGTCCCTGTGTCCCAACCCCACCCTGTATCTCCGTCCCCATCCTGTCCCCGTGTCCCTGTGTCCTCCATCGGTGTGTGCTGATGTTTGTCCCCACCCCTGTCCCTGTCCCTGTCCCTGTCCCTGTCCCTGTCCCTGTCCCTGTCCCCCAGCTGTCCCAGGAGCTGGCCGAGCTCCAGGAGCGCCGCAGGGACATCGGGGAGCGCTGGCAGGACAAGCTGGAGTGGCTGCAGACTGGTGAGAGCTGGGGGGTCCCCTGTGTCCCCCCATGTCCCCTCATGGCCCTTCATGTCCCCTGTGCCAGGCTCAGGTGCTGCCCCCACCCAGAAGGTGAAAAATGAGGGGTCCCTGTCCCCTGTGTCCCCTCTAAAAAGTGGCTCAGGGGTGGCAGAGGGGCGTCCCTGTGCCCGTGTCCCCTCTCAGTGCCCAGGACAGGGGTCAGGGGTGGCTCAGAGGGGTCCCTGTGCCTTTGCCCCCTCTCAAAAGGTGGCTCAGGGGGTCCCAGGGGGGGGGGTCCCTGTGCCTGTGTCCCCCTCTCAGTGCCCAGGACAGGGGTCCAGAGGTGGCAGAGGGGGTCCCTGTGCCTTTACCCCTCTCAAAGCGGCTCAGGGGGTGTCTCAGGGAGTCCCTCTGCCCATGTCCCCCTCTCAAAGGTGGCTCAGGGGGGTCCTTGTGCCCGTGTCCCCTCTCAAAGGTGGCTCAGGGGGTGTCCCAGGGGGGTCCCGTGCCCTGTGTCCCCCTCTCAGTGCCCAGGGGGTGGCTCAGAGGTGGCTCAGGGGGTCCCGAGGGGGTCCCCGTGCCCATGTCCCCCTCTCAAAAGTGGCTCAGGGGGTCCCTGTGCCCTGTGTCCCCCTCTCAAAGGTGGCTCAGGGGGGTCCCAGGGGTCCCTGTGCCCTGTGTCCCCTCTCAGTGCCCAGGGGGTGGCTCAGAGGTGGCTCAGGGGGTCCCGGGGGGTCCCTGTGCCCGTGTCCCCTCTCAAAAGGTGGCTCAGGGGGTCCCTGTGCCCTGTGTCCCCCTCTCAAAGGGGGTCAGGGGGTGGCTCGGGGGAGAACCATGTGCCCTTGTCCCCTCTCAGTGCCCAGGGGTGGCTCAGGGGGGCTCAGGGGTGTCCCAGGGGTCCCCGTGCCCTTGTCCCCTCTCAGTGCCCAGGGGGTGGCTCAGGGGGGCTCAGGGGGGAGCTCAGGGGTGTCCCAGGGGGGTCCCCGTGCCCTGTGTCCCCCTCTCAAAAGGGGTCAGGGGTGGCTCAGGTGGAGGACCATGTGTCCGTGTCCCTTCTCAGTGCCCAGGGGTGGCTCAGGGGTGGCTCAGGGGTGGCTCAGGGGGGCTCAGGGGTGGCTCAGGGGGCTCAGGGGGTGGCTCAGGGGGGCTCAGGGGGGGCTCAGGGGGTGCCCAGGGGTCCCTACCCCATGACGCCGCCGTGTCCCCAAGCTGGAGGTGCTGGTGTTGGCGGCTGACGACAGCGGCTTGAGCCTGGCTGGCCAGCAGGGAGCCCCTGGCCCCAGCCCCCGAGCTGGGCTCCAGCCTGGCCGAGGCAGAGACCCCCTCCTCAAGCGGCACCAGAGCTTCCAGAAAGCTGCGGCCGCCTGGGAGGAAGAGATTCGCTGCCCTGAGCCGCCCTGACCACGGTGGGGGACACGGGGGGACACGGGGGGGACATGGGGGGACACAGGGGGGACACAGGGAAGGGACACAGGGGACACAGGGGGACATGGGGGGGGATGCAGGGGGACACGAGGGGGACACGGGGGACACGGGGGGTGACATGGGGGGACATGGGGGACATTGGGAGGGACGAGGGGGGACACAGGAGGGACACGGGGGGATACACAGGAGGGAAATGGGGGAGGGACACATGGGGACCTCAGGGGCACATGAAGAAATGGGAGGGGAGCACGGAGACATGGGGACATGAGGGGGAAATGGGGAGGGGCACAGGGGATCACAGGGAGAGGGGACATGGGGGGATGTGGGGATGAGGATATGGGGGAAATGGGGAGGGACACGGGAAAATGGGGGGAGAATGAGGGGAAATGGGGGGAGGGGACACAGGAAAATGGGGGGAATGAGGGGAAATGGGGAGAGGGACACAGGGTGAATGAGGGGAAATGGGGAGGGGGACACAGAAGAGAATGGGGGCACAGGGAGGGGGGCACTGTGGGGGTCCTGAGGGGGTCCCTGTGTCACCTCCATGCCCCAGGGGGTCCCCCATGGGATCACTGTGTCCCCCCATCACCCGGGGTGCCCCCTGACCCCCAGACCCCCAGCTGGAGGAGAGAAGGGCGGCGGCTCAGGAGGGAGGAGGAGGCGCGAGGAAGCTGCAGCCCCCGAGCCCCCGGCCGCGGCCGAAGTCAGAGGGACCCCAGTGGAGCCCCGAGAGCCAGGACGGGGAGGGGGCGAGGGAGGGCAGAGGTGAGAGGGGGGGGGACATTCAGGGCTGGGGGGATTTGGGGGAACAGTGAGGTTTTTGGGGGTGGGTGGGAGACCCCCGGGTTTGAGGGGGGTTTGGGGGGCGGATATGGGGGTCCAGGGCAGGGGGAGGTTCTGGGGGTGACAGGGGGTGTCCCCGTGTCCCCACCCCTAGGGCCCCCACCCCCAGAGAGCCGCCCACCGGAGCCCCCCGCCCTCAACGGGATCCCGCCCCGACAGCGCCGCAGGCATGGTGGCTCCCCGACCCCCCAAAATGTGGGGGGACACCCTCACACCCCCTTCTGTAGGACCCCCCTCCCCTGTCCCCCTCCCCAGGTCCCCAAAGGGGGTGCAGGGGAGGGGGACCGGGTTCGGGGGGTGGCGGCCACTGCCGCCCCCCCACCCGAGACCCTCGAGGGGGCTGTGCCGAAACAGGAGCTGGAGGCGCCCGGCAAGAGAGCCACCAACAAGGTCGGGATGGGGACAGCGCGGGGACACTTGGGGACAGCACTTGGGGACACTTAAGGGACAGCATGGGGACACTTAGGGACAGCATGGGGACACTTGGGGACACTCTGGGGACACTCTGGGACACCGTCCAGCCTTGGGGACACGCCCACAGGGGACACGCCCTTTCACCTTCCCACGCAGACCACGCCCCTCTGGACACACCCACAGTGTCCGGCCTTATTTGGTTCACTGACCACGCCCACGTGACCCCCGCCCTGCCGTGGCCACGCCCATCAAATGCCACGCCCCTCCCTTAAAGTCCCAACGGCCGCCAGGGTCCTGGCAGAGCCTGAGATGTGTCCAGGGGGGTCGGGGGTCCCCTAAAACCCCCCTGTGACCCCCCCCCCAGGTCCTGGCAGAGCCGGGGATGTGTCCTGGGGGTCGGGGGTCCCCTAAACCCCCTGTGACCCCCCAGGTCCTGGCAGAGCCTGTACTGCGTGCTGCGGGGGGCCCTGAGCGTGTTCAAGGACGCGCTTGAGGCGGGGCAGGGGTCCCGTACCACGGCGAGCCCCCCACCCCTGCGCGGGGCCCGCTGCCACCCGGCCACCGCCTACCGCAAACGGAAACACGTCTTCAGGCTGGGGTACAGGGGGAAACGGGGCACGAGGGGGGAATGGGGGGGGAAATGAGGGGAGAAAAATGGGGGAAATGGGGGGAAAGATGGGTGAAAAATAGGGTGGAAGGTAGGGGAAATAGGCAAAAATTTGAAGGAAAACGGGGAAAATTGGGGGAGAGGTGGGGGAAATTCGGGGAAAATGCAGAGAAAAAATGGGGGGAAATGAGGGAGGAGATGGGAAGAAAATGGGGGGAGAATGGGGGAGAAGTGGGAGGGAAAAATATGAGGAAAGGGGGAAGGAGGTGGGGGAAAATTGGGGGAGACGTGGGGGAGGTGGGGGAAAAATGCAGAGGAAAAAGGGGGAAAAATGGGGGAGGAGATGGGAAATGGGGGAGAATGGGGTGGGAAGTGGGGGGAAAAATACGGGGAAATGGGAAAAAAATGGGGAAGGGAGAATTAATGTGTGGGAATAACGGGGCAGATGTGCAGGGAAATGGGTAAAAATTGGGGGAAGATGAGGGAAAAATGGGGGGACACGAGAAGGGGTCTGGGGGGTCCCGTGGCTGATCCGCCCCCCAGGCTGAGCGATGGGAAGGAATTCCTGTTCCAGGCTAAGGACGAGGTGAGACCCCCTGTCCCCTCGGTGTCCCCTGGGTGTCCCCGAAACCCCCGATGTCCCCCAGCCCCCAAATGTCCCCAATGTTCCCCAGGCCGACATGGCTCTGTGGCTCCGGGCATCGAAGCCGCCGCCGAGGGCCTGCTGAGACCGGGGGCCCTGGGAGGAGCTCGAGGGGGCCCAGGGGGTCCCCAAGGGATGTCATGGGCCTGAGCCTCCCCGGTGCCACTCGAGGGAGCCCCCGGCCCCGCGAGAGCCCAAGGAGAGGGAGAAACGCTTCAGCTTCTTCAAGAAGAACAAGTAGAGAGAATTTGGGGGTGCAGCAGCCGACGGAGGGACACGGGGGGGTCTCGTGGGGGGGGCTGAGTGTCCCCCACCCCGTCCTAGTGATGTCACATGCAGCCCCCACCCCAATAAAGTGATTGGGAGACAGACTGGGGGTCTGGGTGTGCTGGGGAGAGGAGGAGGGGGGACTGGGAGGGACTGGGGGGACTGGGAGGGACTGGGAGGGGACTGGGAGGAGGGGACTGGGGTGGGGAGTTTGAACAGGGGTGGGGTTGGGATGCAATTGGAATTGGGGTGCGGGGGCAGATGGGATAAGGATGGGGGAGTCACGCGTGGGTGGGATTGGGGGTGGGACCGAGAGGAGAATGGATTGGGGGTGAGATGGAAATGGGATGGGATGGGATGGGATAATGGGATGGGATAATGGGATGGGATAATGGGATGGGATGATGGGATGGGATAATGGGGATGGGATGATGGGATGGGATGGGATGGGATGGGATAATGGGATGGGATGGGATAATGGGATGGGATAATGGGATGGGATGGGATGGGATAATGGGATGGGATAATGGGATGGGATAATGGGATGGGATGGGATGGGATTGGGATGGGATGGGATGGGATTGGGATGGGATGGGGTGGGGTGGGATAATGGGATGGGATAATGGGATGAGACTGGGCAGGTTTCGCACTGCGAGGGGATTCGGCAATGGGCGGCACAGGGCACCCCAGTGCTCCCAGTACAGACCCCAATGCTCCCAGTACCTCCAGCGCTGCCAGCGCTCTCAAAACAGAGCCCCCAGTATTCCCAGCTCCGAATACCCCCAGTGACCCCAGTATTCCCAGCGCTCCCAATACCCCAGTGACCCCCAGTACGGGGCCCAGCGCTCCCAGTACAGCTCCCAGTAGGGACCTGCAGTTCCCGACGCCCCCATCAATGGACGCCCCCGACCCCCCGCAGCCGCCTCTTGGACCGCTCCTCCCCTCGCCCCCGCCCCCTCCCGACCGTGATTGGCTGCGGCCGCTCGGTGGGCGGGGCCGCCTAGCGGAGCGATGACCTCACGCTGCGGCGGTTGATTGACAGCGCCGGCGGCCTGACGAGCGCGCGGGAGGCGGGGGCGGGGCAGGGAGACGCCGCCACCATTTTGTGAGCAGCGCGCGGCGGACGGGGCAGGTGGGGGGCGGGGGGGGGGGCGCGCGGGGTTTCGGGACCGGGGGTCGCACCGGGAACCGGGGGGGACACACGGCCGGGCCCAGCCACGGCCCCGCCGAGCCGCTCGGACCTCGGGCCATGCGATCCGGGAGGGTCTGGGGGTCTCGGGCCTGTGCAGGGGAGGGTTTTGGGGGTCTCAGATCTGAGGGGTCTCAGGCCTGACGGGGGTCTCAGGCCTGGGGGGACAAGAGGGGTTTGGGGGGTCTCAGCCCTGGAGGGGTTTTTGGGGTTCGGGGCGTGGCTCTGCCCTGTGAGGGTGGGGGATGCACAAAGATTTGGGGTGTTTGGGGGCTCTGCCCTGCAGAAAGGGGTGTCAGGACTAAGTTGGATTTTTCGTGGTTTCTGAGTGATTTTTGGGGGTGACAGAGGTTTAAGGTGTTTTTGGGGTGATTGTGGGCATAGTGTAGGAGGAGCACAGCAGAGCTTTGGGGTGTTTATTTTTGGGGGGATTTGGGATGTTTGAGGCTCTGCCCTGAAGGAGCAGAAGCAGAATTTGGGGTGTTTGGTGCTGTACCCTTTGACAGGGCCTCAGCCCTGCAGGCCACAATGAGGTTCAGGGTTTTACAGGGAATTTGGGGTGTTTGGGGCTATGCCCTGAATGAGCAGGGGCAGAGTTTTGGGGTGTTTATTTGAGGAACGTTGGAGCAACAGCCCCAGGGACACACACACAGATATTGGGGGAGCTTTATTTGAGGGGTGTTTGTGGGGTTAGCCTGGAGCACAGACACAGAGGGTTTGGGGAGTATTTCAGGAGGATTTAGGGTGTTTGGGGGCAGAGCCCCAGGGATACACAGAATTTGGGGTATTTCAGGGGATTTGGAGGCACAGCCCTGGGTACACACACAGAGATTCAAGGTGTTTATTTGGTATTTTGGGGGACACAGAAGTTTGAGTTGTTTGAGGAGGATTTAGGATGTTTGTGGGCACAGACACAGAGGCTTGGGCTGTGTATTGGGGGAGTTTTGGGGGGCAAAGCCCTGGGCACACACACACAGAGGTTCACCGGTTTTTTGAGGGGTTCTGGGGCTGTTTGGGGCTCCCCACGGGGGGTTCTGGGGCTCACCACGGCGCTGCCCGGCGCAGGCGGGTCGCGATGGTGAAGCTGTTCATCGGGAACCTGCCGCGGGAGGCGACGGAGCAGGAGATCCGCTCCCTGTTCGAGCAGTACGGGAAGGTGCTGGAGTGCGACATCATCAAGAACTACGGCTTCGTGCACATCGAGGACAAGACGGCGGCCGAGGGACGCCATCCGCAACCTGCACCACCACAAGCTGCACGGCGTCTGCATCAGCGTGGAGGCCAGCAGGAGCAAGAGCAAAGCTTCCACCAAGCTGCACGTGGGCAACATCAGCCCCACCTGCACCAACCTGGAGCTGCGGCGCCAAATTCCGAGGAGTACGGCCCCGTCATCGAGTGCGACATCGTCAAGGACTACGCCTTCGTGCACATGGAGGCGGGCCGAGGGGCGCCGTGGAGGCCATCCGGGGGGCTGGACAACACCGAGTTCCAAGGTGAGGCGCTGAGAGGCTGGCCCGGGGAGGGCTCGGGGAGTCGCTCCCGGATGTGACTACGGCCGGCTCCCGCGGGCCGTAACACCCTCGGGGCTCTGGGGTTGGTGTCGGTGTTTGCCGCCCGCCGCCCAGCTCCGGGGCGCGCCAGCGGCGGAGGCGAGGGCTTCCGGGCTCGAGGGGCTCTGGGCGGGGAGGGCGGGACTGACCCATCTCTGATTAACCAGCACGGCCGCCCCGCGGGAAAGGACCCCGGCGGCGTCACAATGTGCGGGCGGGAGCAGCGGGTGGCGCCAGGCTGCCGCCCGCCCTTAGCCTTGCCCAGCCTGGTAAGAGGGTGGCGAGCCCGACCCAGCGCCAGCGTCGCTTCGAGGCGCTTCGGCCAGGCGTCGTCGCGGCGGACTTCGAGCAGCGGCGCTGGCGGCGGTGATGGCAGCGTCTCCGGCGGGGTGCTCAGAGGCGGCGTCCGGCGCTTCACCAGCCAGCGGCGAAAGGGGCGGACTGGGGAGCTCCCGGTGCTGCTGGGACTCTACGCGTCCCGCCGCCCTCGTTCAGCGCCTTCCCAAAAGCCAGCGGCCGAGCGGGCTGGCACGGCTGCACCAGAGCTGTCGGCGGCGTCAGCCAGCTTTGCCTGCGTGCAGCGTCAGGCGGGGCCCTGTTCGGCTCTGGGGAGCTTCCGGTGTCGCATCCCTCTTGCACGCCCGCTCGGCGTTTTCAGCCTTGGCTTTGCCGTCACCGCGAGGCCGGCAGTGCGGTCTGACCCCAGACTGCCGAGGGGCTTTGCCAGGCACTGGCGGAGTGGCCGCTCTCGGCCATGGCAGCACGTCCCGGTCAGCCGCTGTCCGGCGTCCATCTGGCGGTTCACGCTTCGGTCCCCTGGCGGCTCCTCCAGCGCCCGGTGGCTCGCGGAGGGCTGGGGGGTGGCAGCGGTCCCGTCCGTCCGCCCGGTGCCCTGGCACGGCCGCGCCTGACCCTGCCTCTGGCGTCTCTCCCCAAGGGAAAGCGGATGCGGCGTGCAGCTGTCCACCAACCCGACTGCGGACGGCGCCGGGATGGGAGACAAGGCGGCTGCTACCGCTGCGGGAAGGAGGGGCACTGGTCTAGGAGTGCCGGTCGATCGCCCGGGGCAGAGTGGCCCGGACTTTGCGAGGCCTATAACGAGCAGTATGCGGAGCGTCGCGCCTCCCTACACAGCGGGCTATGGGGAGACCGTGTATTACGATGAGGCCCTCTGGCGGGATGGCCCGACTACTACAAAGCGCTACGCGTCGGCTCCCTACGCCCGGCCACGCCGGTCACGGCGCCCTCAGCGGAGCAGACCATGGCCCAGTACTCCCAGTGCGCCCAGTACTCCCAGGTCCAGTCACTCGGCCATAGCGCCACCACGGCCATGGCGGCGCATCCACCACCTTAGGCAGCGTGCGACCCGGCTGCTGCCACCCGGAGTCGCGGCTGACGCCCGTCGCCGCGCCCGCCCGCCCACCGCCCAGCGACGCCGCCCGCGTCCTCCACGTATTACACCCGGGACAGGAGCCCCCTGCGCCCGCCGCGACGCCCAGCGGCCAGCACCGTCGGAGAAGCGTGCGTCTGGCGTGGGCAGCTGTCGCCCGTCTCCCTCGGTGGCCGTAGCGTCCCTCACGACATGCAGCGCTTTGGGGCGGGACCGATGCGGCGGACGAGGCGCGGTACTCGCCTGCACGAGCGGTGGTGGCGTTAGCGGCTCGGTGCCGCAGGGGCTCTGCTGCCAGTGGTCGGTTGTGTTGGTCGAGCTCTAGGCGGGTGGCGGGTCACGGTGACACAGACAGGCCCCACGGGCGTTAAAGCCTGGCCATGGCGGCGAGGCGGTGCGGTGTCACTCGGCTGTAACCCGCGTTTCGTCCTGGCACAGTCCCGTGGGGCGGGGGGTTCCCACCGGGGTGCCCCGGCCTTGGGGCAACTCCTACCCGCGCGAGGCTGTGCCCGGTCCCGCTGGGCGAAGCCCCACCGCTGCTCCACGTCAGGACTCTGCTGCCGCCAGGAAACGCCGCAACTCCCCAGGCGCCGGGGCTTAGCCGCGATTCCGGATCGGCCCGGGGGCACCCTCGCCAACTCACTCTTTTCTCTTACAGGTAAGATTTTTTGCGGCTGGGCGTCGAGGGTCCCGTCGCACACCGATTCCGGCGCCCAGCGTCTCGGGCAGCGCCGGGTGCCACCGCCGCCAGCGTGCCACTCCCGGGCCCGTTCCTTGCGGGCCGGCGACATCCTCAACCCGGGCAGGGATTAGCTCAGCCCCTCCCCAGCTTCCCCCGCCCCCCTGGGCAGGGATTTTGCTTTTCCAGGTAGTTTTGGGTCCCCCACCCCAGGCTCAGGTGTGGCGTGCAGCTGCAGCCGTCCCCAGCACCAGCTTTGCTTTGCTTCGCCGCCCCTCGCTCCCCGGAGCTCTTTCCCCAAGTCGTCGTTTTGCCTTTTTTTTCCTTTTATTTTTTAAGAGGGTGGATATAATCCAGTGGTAGGTTTTAGCCCAGCGCCGTAGCTGATCCGGAGGCCGCCCGGCGCTGGCGGGGTAGAACCCGAGTGATTTAGAGTCCCCCGACCCCCACTTTCCGGTAAAAATAAAACTCAAAATTTTTAACAAACGGCGCTGGCTCCGCCCCGGTTCTTTCTCTGCACTCGAGTCCCCTGAGAACCGCGACGCGGAACCTTCTGGACTCCCTGGTGCTGCCTGTGCCCTGCTTGGCTCTGCTGCAAGCGGGAGCACCCCCAAAACAGTCCTGGGGCCCCCAAAGGGGGCACCCAGGGGTAGCTAAGGGGCTTTAACCCCAGCTCTTCCTCATGGGCAGCAGGAGCTGCCACTTAACCTCGCCCTCACCTAATTAGTACCTAGGCGCCTTGTTTGTCCCCACACTGGTTCATTTTTGTCCCCATTGGCTCGTGTATCCCCAGATGCCCTGCTGTCTCTCGGTGTTCATTAATTAAGGCCATTAGGCCCAGGATGTGCCTTTGGTGATGTTGCCAGTTCTGCCTACGCCAAGCGCCCGTCGGTGCCATGGTGACCAGCGGGCTGCCACCCCACCACCTGGGGACTCCAAAGGCCAGGGTGTGTGGCCACCCTGGGAAGGAGGGAGAGGTGTCAGACCCTCCTGCCTGGCTAATTACTGCAGTGGTTAATGACCCTGTGGCACAGCGGGCCTGGGCTGTGACCCGGCGAGAAGATCGGGACAGGAAGGACTTGTAGAGCGGTCCGCGCTGTTGCCAGTGGTACCCACAGCCTCTGCCATGGCACACCACCCCTCAAAACCAGCTTTTCTCACCCATACAAGCCCTGGCACAGGTTGGTGCTGGTGATCCTGTGCGGTGGTGTCATGGCAGGGCCGAGTCTGGCACTTCTGCTGCCAGCTCTGAACACTGCTCATCCTCCAAATCCGCCTCCTCTGTGGTGGGAAAGCATCTCTGGCACCGGGAGCGGCATCAAGTCAGGCTGGGTGGTGATGGTGGCACTGGGAGGTGTCCCCAGGGGTAGGATGGACCCTGGGGACTGGAAAGAACCAGGCGGGAAGCGTTGGGAACCGGAGCAGACCCCAGCGTTTATTTACAGTCATAAAAAAACCCCAGCACCGTGCTGGGCCCAACGCTGGAAACGGGGAATTCACCCAAAAAACGGGACAATTCATGGTATAAAAGAGTCTGCACAGCCACAACCTTTGGCGGCTTATGAACCGGCACCGAGCACCGGCGGGGATGAACCGCGCGGCCACTGCCAACCGTAACCTGGAACCTTCTAAAAATCTCAAACAGCAAAACCAGAAAAAAATTGGCTGATAAAAAAAGCTGTCCATGCCCGGTGGGGGTATGGCCGAAGACTGTGGCGAGCTCAGAGGCGGCGCTGGTAGCCCGAGTGGGCCGTAGGCGGGGGGCATGTAGTCACCGTAACGCCCGAGTAGCGGGCGTACTTCGGTGTCGTAGCGTCTGGCGAGCGTGATGGTCAAAGCGGGGACTTGGTGGAAGCGTGATGCATGTGGCGAGTCCGCTAAGCGCCCGATGTCGGCCAGCTTCGGACAGGCGGCTGTTTCGGAGCCGTACCTGGAGCAAGAAAGAGAGCGGGGGTCAGCCAAGGGGGGCCCGGCCCAGATCTGCCACCGAGGGGGCGCTACGCGATAGGGCAAAAGCGGCGCAGGGCGAGGGTCAGAACACGGATTGTGTGCCGCCACCTCCCCTCACCCACACCAAGCCCGTTCCCTCCCGGGATCTGCCGCGGCCTGGCCGGAGCCGTGGCAGCGCAAAGTGTGCCAAGCGATAAGCGGCGCTGCTGCTCAGCACCGGTCAAGCCCAGCGGCGGTCGCGCCAGAGCCCGGCGAGCCAGCCAGCAACAGGAGGCAGGGGCGGGGTCGGTCACCCGCCCGAGCACCGTACCTGCTAGCCAGAGAGGACGATTTTTTGTGCGGGTGCGTGCGTGAAGGCGGCGCTGCGCGAGGCGAGGCTGAGTGCGCTCGTAGAGGCGGTCGCGGTGTGGCGGCCTGCGCCAGGCAGGTAAGGGAACCTGCCGACTGCCCCAACTGGCTCGACCCGTCGTAGAAGCTGCCGGCTGGGCTCGATACCGCGGCACGCCAGCAGCGGAGGGCGGCTGCTGCGTGCGGGTAGGAGGCTGCCATGGCGCCCGGAGGCCCTGGGCCCGATACTAGCGGCCGTCAGTGAGGGCGGAGGCCTGTGCCCTTGTAGGGAGGCGGCCGCAGCGAGCGGCCTGGCTGCCGTAGGATCGCGACCAGGGAGGAGCCTGTCTGCAGCGCCGTAGCGGCGGGGGCAGCGGCGACGCGGGCTGGCCACCATAGAGACGCGGGCAGGCCCAGCGGCCGGGCTGAAGCGCCGTCTGGCGAGTGGCCCACGATGGGTTAGGCGCCGTCTGAAGCTGACAGCGCGGGCTGAAGCGCCCGTAGGAGGCGAGTGGCCGACCGCGGGCTGGTAGGCAGCAACAGCGTGACCAGCCACAGCCTAGGCGCTGTAGAAAGCTGGCGTGCACCGCCACGGCCTGGCGCTGTAGCACGACGGACAGCTGGCGCCCGGGAACTGAAGCGCCCGTAGGAGCAGCGTGGCCATCCATGGGCTGGAGAGCCATGTAGAGCAGCTGACCAGCTGGGTGCCATAGGGCGCTGCGATGCCCGACCCGCAGCCTGGGTGCTGTAGGAGCTGGCGGAGCCGGCAGCGGGCGCTGAAGCGCCCGTGAAGCGATGATAGGCGGAGCTGGGCTGTAGCGGCGGAAGTAGCCCTGGCGGGCTGAAGCGCCCGTGGAAGGAAGCCAGGGCGGTGGACTGGGCGCCGTACGAAAGGCTGAAGAGTTAGCGGCAGCAGGCTCTCGCAGCGCGTACTGAAGGCCTTGTGGCCGGAGCTAGGCACGTAGAGCGCGAGTTAGCGGCCAGCCGGGCTGGGAGTGCCAGCCCTTAGAGGCTGACCGAGGCTGGGAAGCGGTAAAGCGCTGCGAGGCGAGGGCTTCGCAGCGGTGAAGCGGCGACCTGGCCCGTGGTAGGGCGCTGCAGGCTGATACGCTCCATGCCCAAGGAGGCGAGGGCTGGGCACCGATGCAGTAGCTAGAAGGCGAGGCTGAAGCGGTGACAGGCGACGGCTCGCTGCCGTCATGGGGGCGTCACCCGCCCGGCGTATGCCGGCCGGCCGATGAAGCGGCGCGCAGCGGAACTCGCGGTCCCCTGCAGAAATAGGAGAGGCGGGCGGGGCTGCGCGCTCGAAGGCGTCGTACTTAGCGCGAAGGCGGCTGCTGAAAGTAATCGTACAGGGAGGGGTGGCAGCGTAGCGGCGCCTGCGGCTGCGCGAGAAGCGTCGGCAGCCGCAGGCGCTGCTGGTCAAGCCCTCGATCTTGGGCTGGAACTGTTCCGGCGGTACTCGAGGCCGATGCGCTTGGTCTTGTCGGCGCTAGAGGCGAGGCAGCGGCGCCTGGCCCGTGCCCTTCTTCTGCACGTTGGTGGAGAGCTCCACGTTCACCGGCGCCCTTCACCTCCTTCCCATTTTAGGTTTTCGATAGCTTAACTTTAGCATCGGCCGTTCTCCATGTGCACAAAGGCATAGTCTGACAAAGCAGCAGAGAGCGGTGAGGGGAGAAAGCACAACTCGTTACAGGAGCGGCTAACGAGCCGATGCGGCGGCGGCAGGACGAAGCGCGGGGACGGGCGCTGCCGGCCCTAGGACAGCACTGCCGGCCCGCTTCGCCGGGAGAAGGCAACCACCACTGTCAGCTCTGCCCCACGCTCCTTTGGTCACGGCCCCAGCCTCCCCAACCCGCCCTGGCTCCTCCCGTGCCCCCGGCTCTGCCTCCTGTGACCCCCTCCCAGACCCTCCCTGGCACAAGGGGACGAAGGGGCCCGGGCTGGGCTAGCAGTGCCAGCGCCGTGGGCTCAGCTGGGACGATCCTGGCAGTGAGCGGAGCAAAGCTGAGAGAACCGGCGCCAGCACAGAGAGCGGGACAGGGACAGAGGAAGTAGGGGAAGAGGGGACAGGGAAAGACAAAAACAGAGAGGGGAACAGGAACTTAGAGGGGAGGGAGGGAGGAGGAGGGAGGGAAGAGCCTGAGGCACCCCCACGAGGTGCCTGGCTGTGGCAGGGAGCCGGTGCCACACGGCACAGCCACGGCTCGGCAGCGCAGAGGCGTCTGAGGACAGCGAGGAGCAGGGGAAAGCAGGGACCTGGTGGCAGCTCTGGTAGCCACCTGTGGCACTAGAGCCCAGTGGATTTGGGGGCTGGATGCCCCCATGGCAGTGAGGGTCACCCCCGTGGCACGGCACGGGTCTGGGGCCCAGCACACGGCAGGAGGCAGCGACCCCGTGGTGTTTTCCTGCAGTCACACACCGAGACCACCAGCACCAGTAACACCCAGCGCTGTGTGGTGCGCTGGGAAGCATCACTGGCCAAGCACACCCATCCCAGACCTCTGAGCATCAGCACCATGTCACCCTCTCCTGTGCTCCCCCTCTGCCATCCCACCCCCTCACGCCTGTCCCACATCCACAGATTCCACTCCAGTAGCCCAAGGGGGTGTCCCCTCCCATGTCACCCCAGCCCTGCTGCCACCCCTGGGGTGGCCATGGCAGCAAACCTGAGGGGCACGGGGCGGGTCCTGCCGGGCTGTGCTGGTGGCTGCAAGCTGGGACGAGAGAAGAGGAACAAGGTTCCCCTCCTGTGGGCAGAGGCACTGCAGGGGGACATCAGCAGGGCTCAGAGGGGATGAGATGAGAGCAGGGGGCAGGGAGAGGGGAAGCAGAGTGACAATTGTCAATGCATCTGTGTGTCACGGGTGACACTTGAGTTGGGAGAGGAGGATGACCCCATCACACTGTGCTGGGGGTCCCCAGTGTGAGAAGGCAGCGAACCCCTCAGGGGTTTCACGGTGTGTTCTGTGCACGTCCCAGCTCTGTGTCCGAGCGTGTCTCTGGAGGTCACACCGTGGCCTGGGGAGTGATTTGGTCACAGAGGTGGCAGCAGCGGGCGGGGGTGACCCCACCTGGGGGCTGGATGTGGTGATGGCACAGAACAAAGCTGTCAGGAAGGGGAGTTATGGGGGGTCTTCAGGAGTGTGGGGGAGCCCACACAGGCCACTTGAGGGGGAGGTGGGGAAGGATAACGTGGAGATTGAGGGGGGCAGGGGAGCCCACACAGGCTCACACGGTCCCACCTTGGGTTTGGGCAGGCGACTGCACAGCACGAGACCAGCTGGAGGGAAGGTTATCAGGGGAGTTACGGGGTCAGGGGGCACCCGCAGGAGTTGGCACAGCCCCGCCTCAGCCTGGGGGAGGCGATCGAAGACACGTGGTTGCCAAAGGGGGGTTATGGGGCCTGGACCGCCCACACACGCCCGCACCGGGACCCGCCTCCCGGGGCGGCGGAGGCGATGGAGGAGGACGTGGCTGGCACAAAGGGGGTCACGGGAGCTCACTCCCGGGCTCGCACGGCCCCGCTCGGGGGCAGGGGGGAGGCGGCAGGGAATCCCCCGTTCCACCAGCCCTCCCGCACCGGGTCCCGGGCGGGGGCGACGCCGCAGTCGGACGGAACTCGGGTGCCACGATCACCCGGCGGCGCGGGCCGAGCTCGGCGGCGGGGCCGCGCAGCCCCGGAGGCGGGTCGGTACCTTTCACCACGTCGCATTCCACCACCGGGCCGTACTGCTGGAAGAGCGAGCGCAGCTCACCCGCTCGATGCACGCGGCCGACACATTCCCCACGAAGATCTTGCAGGTGTTGGTGGGGGCGCGGCCGGGATGGCTCCACCACGATGCGGCGGCCGTGCAGTTGGTGCCCGTTGAGCTGCGAGATGGCGCGCGCGGCCGCCGCCTCGTCCCTGCAGGTGCACGAAGGCGAACACTGTTTCATGAGGGCCACGCCCAGCACCGGCCCCGCAACGCCGGAGAACAGCTCGCTCAATTCCTCCCGCCGACGCCTCTTCGGGGACATTGCCCACGAAGAGTTTGATGCCAGGACGCATCACGGCGGGGGATCAATGGGGGGAGCGCAGCGGGGACCGAACCAGCAGCGGCGGCGGCGGCTTCAAAATGGCGGCGGTTCCTGAGGGGGCGGCGGGGGGCGGTGCCGTGCGCAGCGCGCCTGCGTGCCGTGCGCACCGCCCTCCCTCAGCGCGCCTGCGTGCCGTGCGCACCGCACCTCCCTCAGCGCGCCTGCGTGCCGTGCGCACCACTCCCTCCCTCAGCGCCTGCGTGCTGTGTGCACCACCCGCGCGCGGGCTCCGCCCCTATTTTCGCGCCGCGTTAGCCCCGCCCACCTCACATTAAACCACGCCCCGCTTTCAAACCGCCCCGCTCTGGCCACGCCCCCCATTTAAAGGAGCCGCAGCACGTCGGGGACCGCGCCCCCAGACCCGCAGCGGCTGCAGGACGAGGCGTTGTGGAGTCCCGGGGGCTCCCTAGAGGTGGGGGGCTGGGGGGTCTCCATGGCGGGGAGGTCCCTGGGGGGTTCCATGGCTGCGGTCGCGCTCCTCCCAGAGGGTGACGCCGTCGCAGGAACAGACGCGTTTGGGGTTCTGGAAGAGCCCGGCCGCGCGGGCCACCACGCCACAGGCCAGCCTGGGGACACGGGAGGGTCAGGGGGGCACCCCCACAAAGATCCCACCCCAAAGCCCTCTCGAGCCCCCGGTGCTCACCCCGGTCCCGAGTTGCCGGTGACACGGGACAGCGGGGTGCGACCCCGGCCCAGATCGTCCCTCGCCCTCGGCCCACCACCACGGAGCGGCCGATGATGTCCCAGACCTGGGGGAGGGAGCTGGGGGGGTCAGAACCCCCAGACCCCCCAGTTATGGGGACAGACCCTCCCCGGTGACGGGGCACAGCCTGAGCTGGGCTCAGACCCCCTGGCTGTGCCCTGTGACCCCCCAGGACCCCCCAGACCCCAATTCCCACCTTCAGCCGCGTGTCCTCAATTCGGAACCAGCTCGGCCCTCGGAGTCCGCCCAGATGTTCCCCAGGTCCCCCGGCGTGCTGGGGGGGGCAAGGGAGGGGTCAGGAGCCCCCAAAACTCACAGAGCTCTCCCAGCCCCACAGAGACTCCTGGACACTACAGAGACTTCACAAATCCCTTCCCAAAACCCCTCATTGATCCACAAAAACCCCACAGGGACCCCCCGACCCCTCATTGCCCCCCCAAACCCCTCCAAGACCACCCCAAACCCCTCCAGAATCTCTCAGAGACCCCCAAATTCCCCCCACAACCAGCTCACCCTGTGCTGGTCCTGGGGTATCCCCGTGGGTCTCCCCATCAGGGTTGAAGTGGCCCCGCAGCTGTTTTTGGGGGGCAGGGGGGGTATGGGGGTTTAAATTGGGGTCCCCACCCACTCCCCTCCTGCAGTCCTTTCCCACCCCTCTCACCTGTTACAGGGGTCGAGAGGTCCCCAAATTCGTGGATGTGCAGCCCGTGGGGGGCGAGGGGAGCCCGGACACTGACCCGATCCGCGAGGCAGCGGCCGGGGGAGAGCTGCAGGAACGGACCAGCCCCCGAACCCCCGGGACCCCCCAGCGCCGCCACCGCCCGCGCCCCCCGGGGGGGGGAGCTGGGGGGACACGTCAGGGATCCGGCACCCCCGAAACCCCCCGGCACAAAAAACAACCTCAGGGGAGCCCAAAACTTCCCCCAAAAACTGACCCTAAACCCCAGGCAGGGACAGCAAACCCCTCCAGGAGAAACCAAACCCCACCAGGACCTCCCCAAAAACCCCCCTGTGACCCTCCCAAACCCCCCCACGGGACCACCCCAAACCCACTGTGAACCCCCAAATCCCCCAGGACCCCCCAAACCCCTCCCCAAGACCATCCCAGGATCTCCCAAACCCCACTGTGACCCCCCAAAACCCCCGCTATAACCCTCCCAAACCCCTAAAATATTTCTGAGACCCTCCCCAAGCCCTTCCAGGACCCCCCAAAACCCCCTCCAAGCCCCTCTTACCTTCAACGGAGCCCCCCAAAGCCTTGAGCACAACCCTGCACCCCCAAAATCCTGCTTGTGGTAGGATACAGACCCCACTGGGACATCCCAAACCCCCTCAGGGCCCCCCAAACCCTTCCAGGACCCCCCAAAACCCCTGGAAACCCCCACTGACCCTCGGGAGGAGCCCCCCATGCCCTTGAGCACGGCCCTGCACCCCGGGTCTCCAGCAGCTCCCGCACTCGCTCGGCCGCTGCCGTGGTCTCCACCAGCACCGACTGCTCCTGGGGCGCAGCTCCAGCAGCTTCACGTCTGGAGGGGGCACACAGGGGGTGTCAGGGGTCCCCCAAAACCCTGGGGGGTCCCTGGGTTTGGGGGGATTTGAAGTCTCACCAGGAGCCGCGTCCAGCGCTGCCCGCACGGCATCGGCGCAGCCCTGGCAGCTCATCTGCACCGCGAACTCCAGCTGCGGGGAAAACGGGGTCAGCACCCCAAAACTGGGGGGAAAGCAGCCCAAAAATCAGGGGGAGAGTGTCAGCACCTTAGAAACAGGGGTCAAAAGGGAGGCAGCACCCCAAAACTGGAGGGAACGGGAGCCCTGAACCCGCAGGGCCGCCCGGGGAAGGGTCCTGGAAGTGCTGAGGAAGGGACCCTGCACCCCCAAAACTCCTTCCTGAGGCTCTGAACCCGCAACCCCGCCCCTGCCAGGGGTTCTGCACCCCCAGAAACGCTTCTCACGCGGCCCTGAACCTCCAACTCCTCCTGCCAGGGGCTCCTGCACCCCTAAATGCGCCACGGGAGGGATTTGCGCACCCGGATCTCCCAAAACAGAGAGTTGCGCCCCCAAAGTTTCACCCGCTCGTTCCCCGAGCCCCTCCGCCGCCCTTCCCCGCCTCCCCGAGCCCCTCCGCGCCCCGGTCCCGTCCCGGGGTCCCGACCCGGCAGCTGGTCCCGCCGCCCGCCGGCGACGCCATGGCCGCGGACTCCGACCCCGGGAACCGCTCCTGCGTCACGGCGGCGCGACGGACCCTGTTCTGCAGCGGGACCGGACGCTACGGGGGAAGGGTTTAGTGTATAGCGCTACTTCCGGTGTCCTGTCGTCATGGCAACGACGCGGCGTCTGGAACGGGCCCGATGAGGGAATTTAACGGGGGTTTTGAGGGGGCTCCGGGGGGATTTTGGGTTTCTGGAAGGATTTTGGCGGCTTAGGCGGCTTTTGGGGAACGCGGCAGCGGGAAAGGCAGGGGTCCGGTGCGGTTTTCAGGGTCCCCAGAGGGTAAACTGGGTTTTCTCGTGGGGGATGAGGGGGATTAAAGTGTCAGGGGGCTCATCCCGCCCACGGGGACACACCAAGGACCCCCAAAATCCTCTGGGTGAGGTCCCCGAAGTGACCAGCACTTCCTCCCCGACACCCCCCAAAAACGCCACGGGGGCAATAAAGAGTTGGAAAAAAGTTTATTTGGCCCAAAACGAGCACGGACACGGTTAAGGAACCAAATCTGGAGACCAGGGAGGTGGAAATAGGACACCCCCAAAGTGATGGACCCACCTACCAGGGGTTAGAGCCCCCCAAAACCAGGCATCAGCCCCCCTCGGGGCTCAGAGCCCCTCTGAACCAGGGGTTAGGACCCTACAGAGAGCTCAGAGACCCCCCAAAGGCTCAGAGACCCCCCAGTCAGGGGGTTAGGACCCTCTAGAGAGCTCAGAGACCCCCCAAATCAGGGTCCAGCACTCCTCCAAGTGCTCAGAGCCCCCTGAACCAGGTGTCAGGATCCCCCCAAGTGCTCAGAGCCCCCCTGAACCAGGGTCCAGCACCCCCAAGGCCCCCAACCCCTCAGCCCAGCCCCTCCCTGACCTGCTGCACCACCCTGGCCCCTCACCGCCCGTCCCTCCCGAGCCCCCGGCCCGGGGGTGGCGGCGGCGGCGGGGGGCTCGGGGGAGCCGGGGGCGGGAGCCCCTCGGGCGGCTCGAGGGGACGCGGCGCGCAGGGCGATGTTGTGCAGGATGCAGCAGGCCAGGAAGATCTGGCAGACCTTGGGGGGGCTGTACTGCAGCCCGCCGCCCGCCAGGCAGCGGAAGCGGCGCGCAGCAGCGCCAGGAGTGCGGCGCAGGGGGGCGAGGCTCCCGCCAGTGCAGCGCGTTGTAGCGCAGCTCGGCCGCGCCCCGCGGGCCCGGGATGGGCGTCAGCAGCCACGGCTTCAGCGGGTACGAGCGGTCACCTGCGGGGACAGGGGTGGGGGGGTCAGGGGAGGCACCTGAGCCACCCCAGAGTGCCTGGGGTACCCCTGAGCCACCCCCAGAGCCTCGGGGCACCCCTGAGCCACCCCAGAGCACCAGGGGCACCCCTGAGTCACCCCCAGAGCACCGGGGGGCACCCCTGGAGTCACCCCAGAGCACCAGGGGCAATCCTGAACCACCCCCCAGAGCACCAGGGGCACCCCTGAGTCACCCCCAGAGCACCAGGGGCAATCCTGAAGCACCCCCCAGAGCACCAGGGGCAATCCTGAACCACCCCCAGAGCATCAGGGACACCCCCCAGACCCCCAGGTTAGCCCCCATCCTTCATTAGGCACATGCTGTTCCCTTCGGGGAGGGGGGTGGGATTGGGGTGTAGGGACCCCCCTGGTCCCCAGGACCCCCTCACCCAAGAGCCAGACCCGCTCCATCCTGGCACCCTCCACGAGCCACACCAGAATCAAACTCCCTGACACTCTCACCAATCTGGGACCCCCCAAACCACCCAGGAGCCCCCCAAACCCCCCTCACCCAGCAGCCAGACCCCTCCGTCCTGCTGCCGTCCATGAGCCAGCGCCAGGGCCGAGTTCTCCAGCACGGTGGCGTTGGCACACGAGCCGGGAATTTGGCCACCACGTTGGTGATGGCGCCGTGGCGGTCGCACACCACCTGCATGTTGATGGAGTGGAAGTTGGCGGCGTTTCGGAACAGGGGCTCGTTGTCAGCCGGCGCCCGCAGCGCCACGTGCATGGCGCCCACCAGCCCCAGCACCCCGGGCAGCGCCGGGGGGTCGCCGGGGGGCGCGGGCGGCGGGGGGAAGGCGATGTACCGGGGCGCCCTCCGCTGCAGCGCCGCCAGGAACTGCGCCAGGCAGTTGGACATGGCAGACTGGCTGATGCCCGTGCTGAGGCGCGACGCGGTCTGGAAGGAGCCCGAGGCCAGGAAGGCCAAGGCCGAGGTGACTTTGACGGCCACGGGCAGCGCGTGGCTGCGGCCGGTGAGGCTCTGCAGGTCGGCGCCGAGCTCCCGGCACAGCGCCGCGATGGCCGCTCGGTCCAGGCGGCAGCGCCGCAGCGCCTGCTCCTCGCTCAGCTCCAGGAACGAGCAGCGCACCCGGTAAATGCGCTGAGCCGGGTACGGGCGGCGGCGGCGGCCGCGGCGGGGATTCGGGATTGGGGATGCGGCGGAGGGAGCGGCCGGGGGCGCGGGGAGGGGGATCCTGGGTGGGAGGTGCTGGTCCCGAGCCCAGCCCTGATCGCGGGCCCGTTCGTGGTCTTCATCCCGGTGCCGGTCCTGATGGCGCGCCCGGTCCCGGTGCTGATCTCGGTCCCCGTCAAGGTCCTGGTGTCGCGCCCGGTGCTGGTCCCGGTGCTGATCTCGGTCTCTGTCAAGGTCCTGGTCCGGATCTCGGTCCCAGTCAAGGTCCTGATCCCGCACCCCGTGCTGGTCCCGGTCCCAGTCCTGTTCCTCAGCGCTGTCCCGGTGCCGGTGCCGGTGCCGCTCCCGGAGCCGCCGCAGCAGCAGCACCGCGTGGGACATGGAGGGGCGGGGCCAGCGGGGAAAGGGGCGTGGCGAACAAACCCGGGGTGTGGCTAATGCTGGGGGGCGGGGCCAGACCCGGCCGGTCCCGGTGGGATCGGTCACTCGCTGTTCCTGTCCGGGTTGTGACCCCTGTCCCGGTACCGGTCGGTCCCGATGGCAGCGGTAGGTCCCGGGCTGACCTGGCCCGTGCCGGTGCTGGTGAAGGCACTTGGTCCCTGTCGCTGTGCCGGTCGATCCCGATGCCAGCGGCGCCGTCTGTCCCTGTTCCCGGTGCCTGTCCGTGTACCCGTCGGTCCCGGTTTCTCCCGTCTGTCCCGGTTTGTCCCGCTCGGTCCCGGCTCCCTCTGTCAGACCCTCCCGGTCCCGCCCCTTTCCCGCGCTCTGATTGGCTGACGCAGCCGTCACCTGCCCCTAGGGCCCCGCCTCCTTCCTCACTTCCGGCGTTCCGCCGCTCCCCATTGGCCGCCGGGAGGGCGGGAGCGCTTTGTGCCCGACGCTGCCCGTGCCGCCGCTGGGCGGAGCCTCGACCAATCGCATCGCGTTATTTCGCTGCTCTCAGCCAATCAGCGCACGCGGTGGGCGTGGCCCCGCCTGAGGCGGCCACCGCCATTTTGTTGCCGTCATCGAGTGCCGGGGCGAGGGGGGGGCGAGGTGAGACTTGAGGGGCCCCGGGGGGACACGGATGGGACCGGGAGGGCACGGGGAGGAGCGGGGAGGGAGCTGGGGCCGCGCTGGGGCTCTGCTGCCCGTGAGGGAGAACGGGACGGGGTTCCTCGTCTTCGGGAAGGGGGCTAGGAGGGGACTCAGACCCGGGAACGGAGCGGGATGAGGTCTGAGGGAGACCTGGGTCCTCCTCCATGGTCTGGGGGCCATGAAGGTCTCCCAGCCCATTGTGACGAGCCCGGGCCCGGGGGGTCTCTCCTGAGGGGTCTCCGCTTCAGGGTGCCGTGAGGGGCCCTGCGGGGACGGGGGTCCCATCGGGAATCAGCCAAAGAAGGATCTATGAAAGGTGGGGGGAACCTTTCCCATCTCCTTCCCCCTCCCCGGAGCGGCTCCGACCCCTCAGCGGAGCCGGGGGTGCTGTGGGGAGGGTCTCACCGAGCACCCCCTTCCTTCCCAACCCTCAGGCGGGTCGCGATGGTGAAGCTGTTCATCGGGAACCTGCCGCGGGAGGCGACGGAGCAGGAGATCCGCTCCCTGTTCGAGCAGTACGGGAAGGTGCTGGAGTGCGACATCATCAAGAACTACGGCTTCGTGCACATCGAGGACAAGACGGCGGCCGAGGACGCCATCCGCAACCTGCACCACCACAAGCTGCACGGCGTCTGCATCAACGTGGAGGCCAGCAAGAACAAGAGCAAAGCTTCCACCAAGCTGCACGTGGGCAACATCAGCCCCACCTGCACCAACCTGGAGCTGCGCTCAGCCAAATTCGAGAGTCACGGCCCCGTCATCGAGTGCGACATCGTCAAGGACTACGTAGCCGTGCACATGGAGCCGGGCCGAGGACGCCGTGGAGGCCATCCGGGGGCTGGACAACACCGAGTTCCAAGGTGGCCTTGGCTGAGGGAGCGCCAGGCTGGGAGGGGGCACGGGGAGCTTTTTCATCTGGGAGAATTGTGGCTGATTTTTGGTGTTTCTGGCCCCACTCTGTGGTTGGCACTGCGTTCAGGGCCTCTTCCCGTCCTGGAGCGCTGGAATTTGGCTTTGGGGATGGTGCCAGGTGCTGTCCCTGTGCCCTCATCCGGTGTCAGGGCTGGCGGCTCCACAGCGCGGGTTTGTAGGAATTCTGGAGGATTTGCCCCAAACTGGTTGGTTGAGGTCGAGTTCCCCTCCTGGGGCCACCTCATGGGGCTGCTGCTGTCCCTGTGCTGCTGGAATTTTGGGGAAAATGGGGCTGGGAGCCAGCGCCGTGTCCTGTTGACTCCTGTTGGCCCCAAGTCCTGGAACCGTGGGGACCCCCCTTGTCTGTGGGGGGGCTGGTGCCCTCCCAGGTGGCCCTCAGTGCAGCCAAGGGTGGCTCACAGGGGTCTCCTGGGCCAGTGCCACCTCTTGGTGGTCCCTGTGCTGTGGTGGTGGTGCCATTTCTGGCGGGTCCCATGGATCACCAGCTCCAGCCCAGGCTTCCCACCACGGGCTCAGATGTCCTGATCTTCGGCTTAATCTTGCTGCAATAATTAAATAACTAAATAAAAAAATAACGCCTGGAGTTTGTGCCTCTGATACAGACCCGAAACAAAGGAGCCCCTGGGTTTTTATCTCCTCGGTCTGGGGAAGGTCTGGGGCTTGTCACCTCCTGCCCTGTCCCCAAGTGTCCCTCACCTGGCTGGGCCACACGTCCCCAGGCCCTCTGTTGTGGGAGCGTCCCACAGTGCCCAAGGTGACTCTTGGTGGTCTCAGTGTGCCAGGGGGGGCTCCTGGGGGTCCCCAAGGGGTGGTGCCAGTGCCAGGGACAGTCCTGGGGGACCCCGTGGTGCAATGCTGACATCGACGGGGGAACCCCACAGTGCTGGAGTGATTCTGAGAGCTCCCAGTGGTGCCAGGGTGACACTGAGGGGTCCCATGACAGTGGCCAACGCCAGGGAGGGTCCTTGAGAACCCAGCAGTGCAGTGCCAGCCCTGTGTGACCCCACAGTGCCAGAGCAGGGGGTGGCTCTGGGGGTCTCTGTGGCTGGTGTTGATTGCGGCTCTGGGCGACCCCATGGACTTGTGCCAGTGCTGGGATCAACTCTGATGTCAGTGTCGGGGTGACTCTGGGGAACCCCATGGCCCGATGTCACTGTCGGGGTGTCTCTGGGTGACCCCATGGCCCGATGTCAGTGTCGGGGTGTCTCTGGGTGACCCCATGGCCCGATGCCCGAGGCTCGGGGGCGGGCTGGGCGCGTGCCGGGGGTGACGCCGCGTCTCCCTCTCCCCAAGGGAAGCGGATGCGCGTGCAGCTGTCCACCAGCCGGCTGCGGACGGCGCCCGGGATGGGAGACAAGAGCGGCTGCTACCGCTGCGGGAAGGAGGGGCACTGGTCTAAGGAGTGCCCGGTCGATCGCCCGGGGCAAGTGGCGGACTTTGCCGAGGCCTATAACGAGCAGTACGGAGCCGTGCGCACTCCCTACACCGCGGGCTATGGGGAGACCGTGTATTACGATGAGGCCTACGGCGGGATGGCCGAATACTACAAGCGCTACCGCGTCCGCTCCTACGCCACGGCCTCGGCGTACGACGCCTACGCGGAGCAGACCATGGCCCAGTACTCCCAGTACGCCCAGTACTCCCAGGTCCAGTCCTCGCCATGGCCGCCACCACGGCCATGGCCGGCCGCATCCCTACCACCCTTAGACGGCGTGACGACCGAGCGCTGCTGCCCACCCCGAAGTGCGGCGCGCCGCCGCCGCCGCGCCGCCCAGCGACGCCGCCGCCGCGTCCTCCACGTATTACACCCGGGACAGGAGCCCCCTGCGCCGCACGGCCGCCGCGGCCAGCACCGTCGGAGAGGCGTACACGTACGAGCGTGGGCAGCTGTCGCCCGTCTCCTCGGTGGCCCGCGCCCCCTCACGGACCTGCAGCGTTTGAAGCGGGATCCCTCACGGGGAGCGGGCGCTGCACTCCGCTTTTGAGGTGAGCTGAGCGCCGCTGAGGCTCGGTCCGGGCGGCTCCGCTCTGCCAGCGCTTTCGGTAACGCCCCCCTCTCAGGATCGCCGCGGACCCGCCCGGGACTGCGCCGCCGTTGCCGTGGCTCCGCAGCACCCGGACGCCGCCGCCGCCTCCAGGTCAGACGCGCGCCCCCGGGTCGCCGCGACGCCGCTGCCCCCTCCCCGTCACCGGGACCCCCGCCCCCGCCGAGCCGCCGAGCCGCCGCGTCCCAGCTCGCGTGTCCCCGTGGCCGGGTGTCCCTGAGTGTCCCCGGGTGTCCCTGCGTGTCCCCACCGCCCTCACCTCTGCTCTCTTCCAGGTGCGGCGGCCTCGGATGGAGCCGTGTCCCCCCGCCTGAGCCCCCTTTTGTACGGAGCTTCCCCAGAGTCCCCCGCCCCCTGCCCGGGCGGGGTCACCCCTGACCTCTCCCGCCCCTTTTCCAGCACAATAAACATTTTCACCGAATTTCTGGCCCCGAATTTCTGTGCCTGAGGCGGTGGGCGGGGCCAGCTCTGCCCAGTCCGAGCGCAGCGCCGGCGCCGTGTTTAAAATCCCGCGCGGAATATGCAAATCAGCTCGGGGGCGGGAGGGGCGGGGCGAATGCAAATTAAATGCGCGAGTGACCAATCAGTATCGGGGGGCGGGGTTATGCAAATCTATCCCGCAATGAGGACCCGACTCTATTTTAGTAACGGACCGTGGGACTTATTTTGCCTCCCGGAACTTATTTCACAAGTTCGCGTCACTGTTTCTGCCCGGACTTGTGTGGCTTTTGTGACGCCACTTCCGTTGCGACGCCGTCTCCGGAGCGACCATGGCGCTGAACGGCGGTGAGCAACCGGCGGGACCGTCCCGGGACCCCGAGCGGGGATCCGCCCGAGATTAACGGGAGTCACCCTGGAACTCCGGACCGGGACCCCGAGCGGGGATTCGCCCGGGATTAACGGGAGTCACCCTGGAACTCGGGACCGGGACCCCGAGCGGGGATCCGCCCGTGATTAACGGGAGTCAGCCTGGAACCCCCACCGGGACCGGGACCGGGACCCGAGCGGGGATCCGCCCGGGATTAACGGGAGTCACCCTGGAACTCGGGACCGAGACCGGGACCCCAGCGAGGATCAGCCCGTGATTAACGGGAGTCACCCTGGAACCCGGACCGGGACCGGGACCGGGACCGGGACTCCGAGCGGGGATCCGCCCGGGATTAACGGGAATCACCCTGGAACCCGGACCGGGACCGGGACCGGGACCGGGACCCCGAGCGGGGATCCCCCCGGGATTAACGGGAATCATCCTGGAATCCCCACCGGGACCCTCCCGGGACTCCCCGCTCACCACCGGGACCCCACATTTGCCAACGGGGAGTCACCCTGGAACCCGGACCGGGACCGGGACCGGGACCTTCTCCGGGACCCGCCGCCCAGCACCGGGACCCTCCGACCCCGGGGACGCTCCGTGCCCCTTCCCGCCCCTCCGAGTCCCCCTAAGCCCCCCTTAACCCGCTCTCCCCTGCGTTTTGGGACCGTCCCCCTGGTAACCGAGAGCCCCCGGTAACGGATCCCCCCGCTCCCCCAGGCGCGGACGAGGCCGAGGCGCGGCGGGAGCGGCTGGACCGGGCGAGCCGGGCCATGGGGGCGCTTGCTGCCGCGGGGGTACCGAATGTTGGGAGCTCCCTGCCCGCAGTGCGGGGGTGAGCGGGGGAACAGCGGGACCAACCGGGACCAACCGGGAATAACTGAACCCCCGGGATCCTCGGGAAACCCCCGGGAAACCCCCGGGAACAACCGGGACAGCCCTGGGAACAACCGGGACCAACCGGGAAACCCCCGGGACCATCCCGGATCCTCGGGAAACCACCGGGAAACCCCCGGGACCAACCGGGACCAACCCGGATCCTCGGGAAACCACCGGGAACCCCCGGGATCAACCGGGACCCACCGGGAAACCCCCGGGACCCCCCGGGACCAACCGGGATCCTCGGGAAACCACCGGGAACCCCCGGGATCAACCGGGACCCACTGAAACCCCGGGACCCCCGGGACCAACCGATCCTCGGGGAAACCACGGGACCAACTGATCCCCCCAGGAACCCCCGGGATTCTCGGGAGCCACCCCGGGACCAACGGGAACTCCCTGGGAAACCCTGGGACACCCCCGGGACCAAACCAGGATACCCCGGGACCAACTGGGAACCCCGGGGAACTCCCGGGATTCTCGGGAACCCCCGGGACAATGACCGGGAACCCCCAGGAAACCCCCGGGACCAACTGGGACCAACTGATCCTCAGGAAAACCACTGGTCACTCCCCGGGACCCCCCGGGATCCTCGAACCCCCTGAACCCCGGACCAATCAGGGAACTCGGGACCCCCGGGATGCTCGGGGGGCCGGGGGAGGGGTCGGAACGGGGAGATGGGGAGGAGGAGCTCGGACCTTCACAGATCGGAATGGGGGGCTGGGACCCCCGGGGTTTGGGGGGTTTGGGGAGGGTCCCAGGGGGTCACAGCTCCTGGTGACCCCTCGTGCCCCCCCAGACCATCCTGCTGCAGGACAGGGAGCAGCGGCTGCTCTGTGACCTGCCAGGACCCCCGAGCGGCTCCGGGGGGCAACGGTGCTGCCGGGGGAAATGGGGATTTGGGGGGCTGGAAATGGGGGCTGGGGGTGGGAATTGGGGATTTGGGGGGCTGGAAATGGGGCTGGGGGGTGAGAATTGGGGATTTGGGGGGCTGGGGGGTGAGAATTGGGGATTTTGGGGGGGCTGGAAATGGGGCTGGGGGGTGGGAATTGGGGATTTGGGGGGCTGGAAATGGGGCTGGGGGTGAGAATTGGGGATTTTGGGGGGCTGGAAATGGGGCTGGGGGTGGGAATTGGGGGATTTGGGGGGCTGGAAATGGGGCTGGGGGGTGGGGAACTGGGGATTTGGGGGGCTGGAAATGGGGCTGGGGGGTGGGAATTGGGGATTTTGGGGGGGCTGGAAATGGGGCTGGGGGGTGGGAACTGGGGATTTGGGGGCTGGAAATGGGGGCTGGGGGTGGGAATTGGGGATTTTGGGGGGCTGGAAATGGGGCTGGGGGTGGGAACTGGGGATTTGGGGGCTGGAAATGGGGCTGGGGGTGAACCGATTTGGGGGGCTGGAAATGGGGCTGGGGGTGGATTTGGGGGGCTGGGAAATGGGGCTGGGGGTGAGAACTGGGGACTTTGGGGGAGCTGGAAATGGGGCTGAGGGGTGAGAACTGGGGATTTGGGGGGCTGGGGGGTGCAGGTGGGGATTTGGGGGGCTAGAGGGGTGAGAATTGGGGATTTGGGGGGGGGGCTGGAAATGGGGCTGGGGGTGAGAATTAGGGGATCTTTTAGGGGGCTGGAAATGGGGCTGGGGGGTGAGAACTGGAGGTTGGGGGCTGGGGGTGCAGATTGGGGATTTGGGGGGGGCTGGAAATGGGGCTGGGGGTGAGAATTGGGGATTTTTGGGGGAGTCGGGGGTGGAGTTTGGGGATTTGAGGGGGCTGGAAATGGGAATTGGGAATTTCGGGGGTTGAAAAGGGAACGGGGATTGGGGGGGGGGCTGGCGGGGGATTGGGGGTTTGGGGGGCTGGGGGTGGGAACTGGGGATTTTGGGGGGCTGGGGGGTGAGAATTAGGGGGGATGGGAATGTGGGGTTAGAGGCAGGGAATTTGGAGGAAGCGCTGGGAATTTTTGGGAGGGTCAGAACTGAGGGAATTGCGGTGGGGGGGCTGAGGATAGGGGAGGGATTTGGGACCCCCAAACCCGTGAGGTTGGGGGGGATGGGCAGGGAGAGGGTTCCCCATCTCCTCCCCTCCCCCTCACCCCTCCCCCTCTCCCTCCCCAGCTGCCGCCCCTCCCCCCGCGCCTCTCCCCCGCCGCCCCCCGGCCCGAGCACTGCGAGGGGGGCGGCCGCCGCTTTCCGGGGGCTCGGCCGGGCCCCCCGAGGCGCCGCCCGGGGCGGTGGGCGCGGCGCGGGCGGCGGTGCTGCAGAAGCTGCTCTGGGCCGCGCAGGAGCTGCCGCGCACCGCGTCCGCCGAGGGCAGCGCGCAGCTCTGCCAGCTGGTGCGGGCCTGCGCCGACGCCCTGGGGGCTGCAGGCGCTGGAGACCCCTCGGCGCGGCGGAGCCCCCCGACATCCTGAGAGACCCTCCCAAAATAAATCCCCTCTGGATCTCTTTTCTCCCTCCCCGAGAGCCGTAAATGCTGCTCGTGGTGCCCCCAAAAAACGTGTGTGGGATTTATTGGGGGGTTCGGGGGTTTGGGGGGGATCGATGGATTGGGGGGATCAATGGATTGGGGGATCGATGGATTTGGGATCAATGGATTGGGGGGATCAATGGATTGGGGGATCGATGGATTTGGGATCAATGGATTGGGGGGATCGATGGATTGGGGGATCGATGGATTGGGGATTGATGGTTGGGGGGATCGATGGATTGGGGGCGATCAATGGATTTGGGATCAATGGATTGGGGGATTGATGGTTGGGGGGATCGATGGATTGGGGGGCGATCAATGGATTGGGGAGGGATTGATGGATTTGGGATCAATGGATTGGGGGGATCAGTGGATTGGGGGATCAATGGATTGGGGGAGGATCAATAGATTGAGGGGAAAAAATTGATTGGGGATCAATGGATTGGGGAGGATCAATGGATTGGGGATCGATGGATTGGGGGGATCAATGGATTGGGGGATCAATTGATCAGAGGACAATCAATAGATCCCAAGAAGGATCAGATAATTAGAAGAGAGTCAATGGTTCCAGGGAAGGATCAATGGATTCTAACAAGGATCAATTGACAGAGGAGGATCGATAGATCCCAGAAAGGATCAATGGGTCAGAGGAGGATCGATAGATCCCGATAGGGATCAATGGATCAGAGGAGGATCGATAGATCCCAGAAAGGATCAATGGATCAGAGGAGGATCGATAGATCCCGATAAGGATCAATCGATCAGAGGAGGATCGATAGATCCCGATAAGGATCGATGGATCAGAGGAGGATCGATACATCCCGATAGGGATCAATCGATCAAGGATCGATACCTGGGAATCCCCTCGGGAGCAGCCCCGAGCTCGGGGAAGTTCCCGGACAAAAATCGGAGCCCGGGATCAGTAAAACGCTTTGATAGAAAAGTTATTTGATATAAAATAAATTGGGTATACGAGTGTTTAATATAAGATAAATTCGATACAAAAGGGATTTCATTTAAAATGAATTTGATATAAAAGGGATTTAATATTAAATGAATTTGATATAAAAAGGGATTTGCTATCCAACTTTGATTCGGTGACGAAATCGGAGCCAAAGCAAAAGCGAAACCCCAAAACGATCTCGGGGTGAGGGGGGGTCACCGAGGGGGGAGGGGCATTCGATGACCCGGGGGGTGGGGGAGGGCGGCCCCTCCCCCTCCGGTTTCCCTGCGGGCGGGGCCGGGGGGGCCGGAGCTGTCGCGACAGATCGCGATCCCGGCGCGGCCTCACGGGGCGGGGGAGGGGTGTCAGGAGCGGGGGAGGGGCAGCGCCCTGGTTTTGGGGAGCCCCGGGGGGTCTCAGGGTTTGGGGGGTCCGGGGGTCCATGGGGAGCGTCTGGGAAGCGGCTGCAGCGCGCGGGGAAACGCGCGGCCAAAGTTCGCTTCGAGGCGACCCTGGAGGAGCTGCTGGTGGAGGGGGGCAGCTGGTGAGTGACCTCCCCTGGATCTCCCCCCCCAAAATCCGTGCGACCCCCCCTGACCTCTCTATGACCCCCCCAAACCCTCGGGATTCCCCCAGATCCGTGGGATCCCCTCCCCAAGTCACGGGGCGCCCCAATTCTCTGAGACCCCCAAGGGTGGGGGAGGGACCCCAACTCCCCGGGAACCCCCCAAACTCCCTGAGACCCCCTAAAACCACGAGACCCCCCAAAAAAAAACCTCCGAGACTTTCGGGTACTCCCAACCCCCCAAACCCCTCGGACTCCCCCAAACCCCCCGGGACCCCTGCAAATCAACAGAGACCCCAAAATCCCTTGGGACCTCCCCTCAGGACACCCCTAAAACCACCGAGACCCCCCAAATTCCCCTCCCGGGTTCATTTTGAGTTAAAATGTCCAAAAATAGGGTCGGGCTAAAAATAGACCCAAGGTGGGGAGGGGGGAACCCCCCTTCCCATCCCGCCCCTCCCCCCCTCGGTGGGTGTCCGGTTTCCCCCGGCCCCAAATTTAGCTGCGACCCCCTCGGTGAGTGGGGGAGGGAGGGGGGAAATTTGGGGGTCCCAGGGAGGAAATTTGGGGGTCCTGGGGAGATTTGGGGGTCCTGGGAGGGGGTGGGTTTGGGGAGGGGGGGTCAGTTTGGGGGGAGTCAGTTTGGGGGGTCCTGGGGTGTCCTGACCCTTCGCCCCCCAGGACCCCCCGACAGACTGACCGTGGTCTGGAGCCGGCGGCACCGCAGGGTCTGCTCCAAGGTGGGGGGTCCCGTTTGGGGGGGGTCTCGGGGTGAATTTTAGGGGGTCCTGGGAGGGTTGGGGGAGTCCCGGGGGTGTCTCTGGTGGTCCCGGGATGGTTCGGGGGGAGTTCAGGGATGATTTTTGGGAGGGGTCAAGGGTGGTTCGAGGGGTCCCGAGGAGTTCCCAGGGGTCGGGGATGGTTTGGGGGGTCCCGGTGTATTTTGGGGGTCCCGGTGTATTTTGGGGTCTCTGACTTGGGGTGCAGCCCCGCAGGTGGCAGCGGGGGGGGGTCAGGTGTATTTCTGGGGGGTCCCGGTGTATTTTGGGGGTCCCGGTGTATTTCTGGGGGTCCCGGTGTATTTTTGGGGGTGTCAGGGGTATTTTTGGGGCGTCCCAGTGCATTTTTTGGGGGGTTCCCGGGGGGTCCCGGTGTATTTTGGGGGTCCCGGTGTATTTTGGGGGGTCCCGGTGTATTTTTGGGGGTCCCGGTGTATTTCTGGGGGATCCCGGTGTATGTTTGGGGTGTCAGGGGTATTTTTGGGGGGTCCCGGTGTATTTTGGGGGGTCACGATGTATTTTGGGGGTCTCTGATTTGGGGTGCAGCCCCGCAGGTGGCAGCGGGGGTGTCAGGGGTATTTTTGGGGGGTCCCGGTGTATTTTGGGGGGTCCCAGTGTATTTTTGGGGGGTCCCGGTGTATTTTTGGGGGTCCCGGTGTATTTTGGGGGTCTCGGTGTATTTTGGGGGTCTGACGGGGGTGCAGCCCCGCAGGTGGCAGCGGGGGGTCCCGGTGTATTTTGGGGGGTCCCGGTGTATTTTTGGGGGTGTCAGGGGTATTTTTGGGGGGTCCCGGTGCATTTTTGGGGGTTCCCGGGGGGTCCCGGTGTATTTTGGGGGTCCCGGTGTATTTTTGGGGGGTCCCAGTGTATTTTTGGGGGGGGTCAGGAGTATTTTTAGGGATCCCGGTGTATTTCTGGGGGTCCCGGTGTATTTTGGGGTCTCTGACGGGGGTGCAGCCCCGCAGGTGGCAGCGGGGGGTCCCGGTGTATTTTTGGGGGGTCCCGGTGTATTTCTGGGGGATCCCGGTGTATGTTTGGGGGTGTCAGGGGGTATTTTTTGGGGGGTCGGTGTATTTTGGGGGATCCCGGTGTATTTTGGGGGGTCTGACGGGGGTGCAGCCGCAGGTGGCAGCGGGAGGGGGTCCCGGTGTATTTTTGGGGGTTCCGGGGGTCCCGGTGTATTTTGGGGGTCCCGGTGTATTTTGGGGGTCTCTGACGGGGGTGCAGCCCCGCAGGCGGCAGCGGGGGGTCCCGGTGTATTTTGGGGGGTCCCGGTGTATTTTGGGGTGTCAGGGTATTTTTGGGGGTCCCGGTGTATTTTTGGGGGGTCCCGTGTATTTCTGGGGGGTCCCGGTGTATTTCTGGGGGGTCCCGGTGTATTTTTGGGGGGTCCCGGTGTATTTTGGGGGGTCCCGGTGTATTTTGGGGGGTCTGACGGGGGTGCAGCCCTCACAGGTGGCAGCCCGGCATCCAGAACCCGCGAGCGGGGGGATGGTCGTGTGGGTGGTGCCCGAGACCCTCGAGGTGGTCGTGACCCTGTACTGGTACGTGCGACCCCCGGGACCCCCCGTGCCGTGTCCCCCCTTCAGACCCTCCCCGACCCCCCCGGAGTTTTTTTGGACCCCCTCATGCCCCCCGCCCCCCAGGACCCCCCAGGCCGCCGCCTTCGATGACAAAACCTGGAACTTCCTCGTGGTGAACGTGAGGGGGGCTTCCAAAAACGGGGGGAGAGACACCCCAAAACAACGGGGGGAAAGATTGAGGGGGTCCTGAGTGACACTGGGGTCCCCTGGGGTGACATTGGGGTGACATTGGGGTGACATTGGGGTCCCTGGGTGTGCCCGGGTGTCTCTGGGGTGACACTTGGGTGACAATCGTAGGGTGCCTGGGGGGTCTCTGGGGTGACACTGGGGTGACACTGAGGTGTCTGAGTGTCCTCTGGATGTCCCCCGGGTGTCTCTGGGGTCACACTGAAGTCTCTGGGTGTCCCCGGATGTCTCTGGGTGACACTGAGGTGGCACTGAAGTCCCTGGTGTCCCTGAGTGACACTGTGGTGACACTGGGGTGACACTGAGGTGACACTGAGGTGACATTGAGGTCTCTGGGTGTCCCTGGGTGACACTGGGGTGACACTGGGGGTGACACTGAGGTGACACTGAGGTCTCTGGGTGTCCCTGGGTGACACTGGGGGTGACATTGGGTGACACTGAGGTGACACTGTGGTGACACCGAGGTGACCCTGAGGTCTCTGGGTGTCCCCGGATGTCTCTGGGTGACACTGAGGTGACACTGAGGTCCCTGGTGTCCCTGAGTGACACTGTGGTGACACTGGGGTGACACTGTGGTGACACTGGGGTGACACTGGGGTGACACTGAGGTCTCTGGGTGTCCCTGGGTGACAATGGGGTGACACTGTGGTGACACTGGGGTGACACTGGGGGTGACACTGAGGTCTCTGGGTGTCACTGGGTGACACTGTGGTGACACTGAGGTGACACTGAGGTGACACTGGGGTGACACTGAGGTCTCTGGGTGTCCCTGGGTGACACTGTGGTGACACTGTGGTGACACTGGGGTCTCTGGGTGTCCCTGGGTGACACTGGGGTGACACTGGGGTGACACTGAAGTGACACTGAGGTCTCTGGGTGTCCCTGGGTGACACTGTGGTGACACTGTGGTGACACTGTGGTGACACTGGGGTGACACTGGGGTGACACTGAGGTCTCTGGGTGTCCCTGGGTGACACTCGGGTGACACTGGGGTGACACTGTGGTGACACTGGGTGACACTGGGGGTGACACTGAGGTCTCTGGGTGTCCCTGGGTGACACTGTGGTGACACTGTGGTGACACTGGGGTGACACTGGGGTGACACTGAGGTCTCTGGGTGTCACTGGGTGACACTGTGGTGACACTGAGGTGACACTGAGGTGACACTGGGGTGACACTGAGGTCTCTGGGTGTCCCTGGGTGACACTGTGGTGACACTGTGGTGACACTGGGGTGACACTGGGGTGACACTGAGGGTCTCTGGGTGTCACTGGGTGACACTGTGGTGACACTGGGGTGACACTGGGGGTGACGCTGAGGTGACACTGAGGGTCTCTGGGTGTCCCTGGGTGACGCTGGGGGTGACACTGGGGTGGCACTGAGGTCTCTGGTGTCCCTGGGTGACACTGGGGGTGACACTGGGGTGACCCTGTGTCCCCGGTGTCCCCTGCCCCTGCCCTGCCCTGTGACCCCCCGTGTCCCCGCAGGAGGCGCGCGGTCGCCGCTCGGTGGTGGCCGCGGCGCCGCTGGAGCTGGGGGGGGGCTGGCGGGGGCCGGGGACACGCCCCTGTCCCTGTCCCTGCGCCCCAGAAGCCGCAGGGTGACAGCGGCACGACGCTGCGGCTGCGGCTGCATGGGACCGTCCTGATGGAGGGACACCCCACGTGCGGGCGGGGACGGGACTGGGACACTGGGGACACTGGGGACACTGGGGACATTGGGGACACTGGGGGATTGGGGGGTGACACTGGGGACACTGGGGACACTGGGGACATTGGGGGGCACTAGGGGACATTGGGGGGGGCACTGGGGACATTGGGGACACTGGGGGGACACTGGGGACACTGGGGACATTGGGGGCACTGGGGACATCGGGGACACTGGGGACACTGGGGACACTGGGGACACTGGGGACATTGGGGACATCGGGGACACTGGGGGGACACTGGGGACATTGGGGACATCGGGACACTGGGGACATTGGGAATATTGGGGATATTGGGGGACACTGGGGACACTGGGGGGCACTCAGGGGACACTGGGGACATTGGGGACACTGGGGATATTGGGGATATTGGGGGACACTGGGGACATCGGGGACACTGGGGGATTGGGGACATTGGGGACATTGGGGGATTGGGGGGACACTGGGGACACTGAGAATATTTGGGATATTGGGGCACACTGGGGACACTGGGGGGATTTGGGACACTGGGGGGGACATGGGGGAATTGGGAATATTTGGGACATTGGTGGGATTTGGGACATTGAGGGGGATTTGGGACATTGGGGACACTGGGGGGGGCACAATAACCTGGGGGACACTGGGGGGCTCTTGGGGACATCGGGGGTCCCCGCTGGGTCTGGGGGCCTCGGGGACCCCCCTGGGGACACTGTCCCCCCAGGGACGAGGACATGCAGAGTGTCACCAGCCTGAGCCCCCCGGGGACGTGGCCGATCTGGGGCGACTTCGAGAGCGACCCCGAGGATGAGGGGGGCGCACAGGGCAGGGGCGCCCCCCGCGCCCGAGGTGCGTCCCCGAAAGTGTCCCCAAAGTGTCCCCGAGTGTCCCCAAAGTGTCCCCAAAGTGTCCCCCGAAGTGTCCCCAGAATGTCCCCCAACCCCCCGGGGGGTCCCTGACCGCCCTCTCCCCCAGCGCCCCCCAGCGGGGCCCCCACTTTGGGGACACGGAGAGACCCCCCAGAGCCGGGGGGACCCTGAGCTGCCCCCCAAAATCACCACTGCCGGTGAGTGGGGGAGATCGGGACCCCCTGAATTGGGGAGGGGGAAATTTGGGGACCCCCAAAGTGGGGCTGGGGTCAGCATGGGGGTGGGGACCCCCTGAATGGAGGGGGGGCATTCGGGGGGGTCCCATGGGGGTGGCTCTTCCACCCCCCATTTTGGGTCTGGGGGTGCTGAGACCCCCCGGGGTTTTGGGGCGCTGGGTGAGAGGGGTCCCCAATAAAGGGGGGTCCCATAGGGGTGGGGGGTGTTCGGGGCTGTTTCCCCCTCCCCATTTTGGGTCTGGGGGGTCTCTGGGTGTTGGGGGGTCTCTGGCATTGGGGGGTCTCGGATGTTGGGGGGTCCTCTGGGTGCTGGGGGAGGGTCTCTGGGTATTGGGGGGTCTCGGATGTCGGGGGGTCTCGAGGGTATTGGGGGAGGTCTCTGGGTGCTGGGGGGTCTCTGGGTATTGGGGGGTCTCTGGCTGTGCGAGCTGACCCTCCCCATCTCAGGGCAGGGTCGTCATGTGGGGCGCTCCTGGCCTGGTGCCGGGGGGGTCACGGCCGGGTACCGGGGGTCGCGGTCACGGATTTCGGGGGGGTCCTGGAGCAGCGGGCTGGGGTTCTGCGCCCTCCTGCACCGGCTGCGACCCCCGCCAAATGTGAGGAGGGGCGCGGGGGGGCGGGGGGTCCTGGGATGATGGGGGGGAGGGACATTGGGGGGCTTGGGGGGTCCTAGGGGGGATTTGGGGGGACACCCAGGGGGTGGGAATGGGGGGGGGGAGGGCACAGGGGGGCACCCAGGATGTTTTTGGGGAGGTCCTTGGGATTGGGGGGACACTGGGGAGGGGCTGCGTCACTCAGACCCCCTGCAGTGACCAAAGCCCCCTCCCCCGAATTTCCCCCCCAGTGACTTCGACGCCCTGGACCCCCGCACCACCGGGGCAACAACAAGCTGGTGCTTGGGGGGCGGGGGCCAGGGGGTTTTTGGGGGTTGGGGTCTCCCCCTTGACCCCCTCCCTCCCCCCCTCAGGCCTTTGACGCCTTCGCGGCTCTGGGGGGTCCCATGGCTCCTGGACCCCTCGGACATGGAGACCCCCGACCCGCTGGGGGTCATGACCTTCCTCAGCCAGGTCCGCGCGCTGCTGGGGACCCCCCCGGGGACCCCCCCGGAGCCCCGGAGTGACGTCACCGAGGGAGGAACACCCCCGGAGCCCCGGAGTGACGTCACGGAGGGGGGAACAGCCCCGGAGCCCCGGAGTGACGTCACCGAGGGGGGAACCCCCCTGGAGCCCCGGAGTGACGTCACCGAGGGGGAACCCCCTGGAGCCCCGGAGTGACGTCACCGAGGGGGGAACACCCCCGGAGCCCCGGAGTGACGTCACAGAGGGAGGAACACCCCCGGAATCACAGAGTGACGTCACGCAAGGGGGATCCCAAACGACCCCCCCGGGGACCCCCCCGCACCCCCAGAGTGACGTCACTGAGGGGGGAAACCCTCCGGAATCCCGGAGTGACGTCACCGAGGGGGGGACACCCCCTGATTCCCGGAGTGACGTCACAGAGGGGAGGACATCCCCGGAATCACAGAGTGACGTCACCGAAGCGGGACCCCAAATGACCCCCGGACCCCCAGAGTGACGTCACTAAGGAGGGACATCCCCGGATCCCCAGAGTGACGTCACAGAGGGGAGTCCAAATGACGCCCCCAGAGACCCCCTGGACCCCCCGGAGTGACGTCACCGATGAGGGGAACGCCCCCCGGAATCACAGAGTGACGTCACCGAGGGGGAACCCCAAAGACCCCCCAGAGATCACCCCCTGATTTCCGGAGTGACGTCACCGAGGAGGGAACGCCCCGGAATCACAGAGTGACGTCATCGAGGGGGAACCCCAAACGACCCCCCGCTGCCCCCCGCAGCGGCTCCAGCGAGGGGGAGCCCCGAGAGCCCCCGGGACCCCCCAAACGCCCCCGGAGCCCCAAACCAGCGACACCGAGGGGGCCCCAGAGACCCCCCGAGCGCCCCCGGCCCGGCCCCATCGAGGCGAGGGGCGCCCCCAGGGCAGACAGGCGCTGGGCAGGGGGGCCCCCCAGGGCCCCCCAAAATCGGGGACACCGAGGGGGCCGCCCAGGACCCCCAAAGTGACGCAGCTGAGCCCCCCCAGCCCCCCGCCCAGCCCCCCTGCTCAGAGCCCCCCGGGACCCCCAAATGGCACCTCGGGAGGGGGCGCCCCCCCAGGCCCCCTCCCCCCCTCCTCCGGGGGGGTCTCGGCTGGGTCCGGGCGCCCCCCGGCCCGCGGGAGTGGGGGTCTCCCACGCCCCCCGCCCAGGAGCCTCTCCCGCCTGCGGGACCCCCGACCTGCGGCGCCGGCGCTCGGGGAGGGGCCGCTGACCCCCCGAAGGTGAGACTGAGACACCCCCTGGGGGCCCCAAAGTGAGACCCCCCAATGTGGGGGTCCCTGACCCCCCTCTCCCCCAGGGTGACGTCAGGACCCCCCAGAGCCCCCTCGCCCCTCCCCCCTCCGGTGAGCGCTGGGGGGCGCGGGGAGCATGACCAGTGGAACTCCCCTAGGGGGATTCGGGAGTCACCCCGTGTCCCCTCCCCCAGAGACCCCAAAGGAGCCCCCGGAGCCCCCGAGGAGGAGAGCGGGGTGAGGGGCAACGGGGACATCGGGGACACGGGGGGACATTGGGGACACAGGGGGACATTGGGGTGACATTGGGGACACGGGGACAAGTGAGGGACAATGGGGGACACAGGAGGGGGACACTGGGGGGAGGGCAGGGACAGCCGCGGTGACAGGGACAGTGGGTGGTGGCACAGGTGACACGGTGTCAGCGGTGACAGGGGTGACACAGTGTCGCTGGTGACAGGGACAGGGGTGGCACGGGTGACACGGTGTCTGCAGTGACAGGGACAGGGATGGCACAGGGTGACAGGAACAGGGGGTGACAGGGGTGACACGGTGTCGCTGTGACAGGGGTGACACGGTGTCCAGCGTGACAGGGACAGTGGGTGACAGGGGTGACACGGTGTCAGCGGTGACAGGGGTGGCACAGGTGACACGGTGTCAGCGGTGACAGGGACAGGGGTGGCACAGGGTGACAGGGACAGGGGTGGCACAGGGTGACAGGGACAGTGGGTGGTGGCACGGGTGACACGGTGTCGCTGATGACAGGGACAGAGGTGGCACGGGTGACAGGGACAGTGGGTGGCACAGGGTGACACGGTGTCAGCGGTGACAGGGACAGGGGGTGGCACAGGTGACACGGTGTCGCTGATGACAGGGACAGTGGGGGGTGGCACGGGTGACACGGTGTCGCCGTGAGCAGGGACAGTGGGTGGTGGCACAGGTGACCGCGGTGTCAGCGGTGACAGGGACAGGGGTGGTGGCACGGGTGACAACGGTGTCATGCGGTGACAGGGACAGTGGGTGGCACAGGTGACACGGTGTCGCTAGTGACAGGGAGCGGGGTGGCACAGGTGACACGGTGTCGCTGATGACAGGGACGGGGGTGGCACAGGTGACACGGTGTCGCTGGCGACAGGGAGTGACACGGTGTCGCGGTGACAGGGACAGTGGGTGGTGGCACGGGTGACACGGTGTCAGCGGTGACAGGGACAGTGGGCGCTGGCCGAGCTGGTGGCCCTGGAGCAGGAGCAGGCGCTGGGTTGGACGCTCAGGCCCCGGCGCTGGAGCGGGAACTGCGAGCGCTGATGGACAGCGGTGAGGGGACACGGGGACAGCGGGGACACTGGGGGGACACTGGGGGCATTGGGGACATTGGGGACAATGGGGACACTGGGGACATTGGGGACACTGGGGGCATTGGGGACATTGGGGACACTGGGGACAATGGGGACACTGGGGACATTGGGGACACTGAAGCATTGGGGACATTAGGGGACACTGGGGACAATGGGGACACTGGGGACACTGGGGACATTGGGGACAATGGGGGCATTGGGGACATTGGGGACATTGGGGACACTGGGGGCATTGGGGACATTGGGGACACTGGGGACACTGGGGACATTGGGGACACTGGGGGCATTGGGGATATGGGGACATCATGGTGACATTGGGGGACACGCAAACCACGATATCTCGGTGTCCCCCAATATCCCAACTGTCCCCAATGTCCCCATCCCACCCTTTCCCCCCCCTTGTCCCCAGTGTCCCCACTCTGTCCCCAGCGTCCCCCGGGATTTCCCATCGCCGTGTCCCCAATCCCCCCACTGTCCCCGTGTCCCCAGTGTCCCCAATATAACCAATGTTCCCAATCCCGCCTATGTCCCCCAATATCTCCCAATGTCCCAAATGTCCCCAACACCCCCAATGTCCCCACTGTCCCCGTGTCTCCAATATTCCCAGCTGTCCCCAGTTGTCCCCAATTGTCCCCAATGTCCCCAATTGTCCCCGTGTCCCCAGGCGCGGACCCCGCCCGTGAGGAGCGGCTGCTCCGGGACTGGTTCGCGCTGGTGCAGCAGCGGAATTTGCTGGTGCGGCGACAGGACCAGCTGCAGCTGCTGTGAGGGGACAGCGGCGACACCGCGGCGACACCGCGGGGACACCGCGGGGACATCGCCACCCTCCCTCCGCGTCCCCTCCCTGTGCCCCCCCCCGGCGCGGCGGGACCGCGAGGGGACACCGGGGGGCTCTGCCAGCCCTGGTGACACCTCCTTGTCCCCTCCTTGTCCCCTCCTTGTCCCCTCCTTGTCCCCTCCTTGTCCCCTCCTTGTCCCCTCTGTCCCCCCCAGGGCGCAGGAGCGGGACCTGGAGCGGCGCTTTGAGCTGCTGAGCCGGGAACTGCGGGGGCTGCTGGGGACAGAGGGTGCGACACGGGGACAGGGGACACTGGGGACACAGCGGGGACACTGAGGGGACACTGGGGACATCGAGGGGACATTGGGGATGGCGGGACACTGGGGACAGAGCGGCGGACAGGAGGGACATTGGGGACACGGGGACCGGGAACGGGAAATACCGGGGGGATGTTGGGGACATTACGGGGGACATTGGGGACACATCGGGGACAGGAGGGACATTGGGGACAAAGGGTGGGATGGGGACACTGGCGATAGGGGAGGACATTTGGGGGGACAGGAGGACATTTGGGGACACTGGCGACATCGGGCGGGGCAGGGGGAACATCGGGAACGCTTGGGGACATTTGGGGACCTTTTGGGGGACATTTGGAGGAGGCACCAAGGAGGGACAAAGGGCTTTTGGGGGACATTCGGGGGACATTTGGGACCCCCCAGAGTGGCAGAAGCCCCCGGCCCAGCGCCAGCGCGAGCAGCTCTTACTGGAGGAACTGGTGGCACTGGTGAACCGGCGGGACCGGCTGGTGCGGGACCGGCACCGCCGCGAGACCAGGTGGGGACAGCGGGGAGGGGTCCCGGGGAATTTGGGGGGTCCCGGGGGCTCCTGGGAGGGGTTTCCCGGGGGTCCCGGGGGTTTTGGGGGCTGTCCGGGGGTCTCGGGGGTTTTGGGGCTGTCCGGGGGTCTTGGGGGCGGATGGGGAAGGTTCGGGGGTCCTGGGGGATTTTCCGGGGGTCCCGACGCCCCCCCGACGCCCCGCAGGGCGCAGGAGGAGGATGAGGAGCTGGAGCGGAGCCTCGACCCCCGGCACCCGCCGCTCCGCCGCAGGGGAAACGTGCGGGATCTGCTGAGGGACCCCCGCGACCCCCAAATCCGCCCCCCCAGGACCCCCCCGGCGCCCCCAGACCCGCGGCAATAAAGGAGATTTTCTGTGTGAAACCCGAACTGGGGGAACTGGGGGGAACTGGGGGGGGTCCGGGGTCCCTCTGGGTATTTTTGGGGAGGGGGTTTCAGGTCTGACCCCCCCCCATGTGACGCTCGTGACCCGCTCCAGATGCTCGGGGGGTTTATTGGTGCTTGGGGGCTCGGACCCCCAAATCCTGATGGGGGGCGGGCTCAGACCCCCCCAAATTCTCATCCGGGGTCTCGCCCCCCTCGTCCCAGGGCCCGTCCAGGGGCAGCTCACACCCTGTGGGGGGAATAGAGGAGCTGTTGCCATGGCAACGGGACCCCTAAAATCCTGACCCTCCCCCAACCCCCCGACCCCCCAAATCCTGAGCCCCCCAAAACCCCTGAGCCCCCAACCCTCCCTCCCAAATCCCCGGGTCCCTCCCATCCCCCATGACCCCCCTCCCCAGTTTTGGGGTCCCCCCCACGACCCCCCGCCCAGTTTTGGGGTCCCCCCAAACCCTTGAGCTTCCCCAGACCCCAATTTCAGGATCTCGCCCCCAGTTTCCTGAATAATTCCCCCCAAACCCTTTGACCCCTCCCCCAATTTTCGGGGTTCCCCTCGAGCCCCCCGCCCCCCAAATTTTGGGGTCCCCTCACGGTGCGGCCGCAGCTGCAGAACCCGCAGGAAATATTTGGGGGGATGCAGCCCTAGGCGTCCCCCGGCGTCAGGATCACCCCGTTGGCCGAGCGGAAAAGGGGATCCCGTCTGGGGGGGAGGGTCGGGGGTCACACGGACATCGGGGGGGGACCCCCAAACATCGGGGACCCCCAAATATCGGGAACCCCCGAAAATCGGGACCCCCCTCACCCGCCAGCTGAGGGGCCGTCGATGATGATGGCGATCTCCGAGTCCGACCTCATCCCTGCGGGGAGGGATTTTGGGGGGTCCTGGGGGGTCCTAAGGGGGTCCTGGGGGTCCGAGGGGCTTGGGGGGGTTCGCGGGGGAGGTTTGGGGGGTCTCAAAGGAGGATTTGGGGGTTCTAGGAAAGGATTTGGGGGCTCAAGAGGACCTGGGGAGGTTTCAGATTCCAAAGGGAATTTTGGGGGAGTCCTGGGGGGTCCCTGCTGAGTTTGGGGAGCCCGGAGAGATTTAGGGGGGAGCGGCTTTGGGGTTCCCTGGAGGTTTTTTTGGGGGTCTCTCACTGCTCTGCACCCCGGGATCCCCCCGCCAGGTTGGGGCGGGGTCTCTGGATGGCGGGGAAGATTTTGGGATCTCGGGGGGTTTTGGGGTGTCCCGGGCAGGATTTTTGGGGGGGGTCACTCACCGCTGCGCACCCCGGGGTCCCCCGGCAGCCCCCCCGCCAGGTGCAGGTGCTGGCGGCCCATGGGGCGCAGCCCCCCCGCGCGGATCGGGCCCCACAGGCGGCGCCGGGTGCCGTGGGCGAGGGTGGGGGGCAGCGCCGCGGGGCTGCGCAGGGGGGTCAGCTCCAGCTCCGGCACCTGCGACCCCCGGACACGGCCCCTGCAGCAGCCGCGACCCCCAGACCCCACCCGGGGTCCCCAAAATCCAACCCGGGATCCCCAAAATCCAACCCGGAATCTCCAAATCCCATCCGGAATCTTCAACATCCGACCCGGGATTCCCAAAATCCCACCCGGGATCTCCAAAATCCATCCCGAGATTCCCAAAATCCATCCCGGGATCTCCAAATCCCACCCGGGATTCCCAAAATCCGACCCGGGATCCCCAAAATCCATCCCGGGATTCCCAAAATCCATCCCAGGATCCCCAAAATCCCACCCGGGATCTCCAAAATCCATCCCGGGATTCCCAAAATCCGACCCGGGATTCCCAAAATCCCTCCCGGGATCCCCAAAATTCATTCCGGGGTCCCCAAATCCATCCCGATATCTCCAAATCCCATCCGGGATGCCCAAAATTCATCCCGGGATCTCCAAAATTCATCCCGAGATTCCCAAAATCCCACCCGGGATACCCAGAATCCATCCCGAGATCTCCAAATCCCATCCGGGATTCCCAAAATCCATCCCGAGATTCCCAAAATCCGACCTGGGATCCCCTAAATTCCATCCCCAGGGTCCCCCAAAATCCGACCCGGGATTCCCAAAATCCCCCCATAAACCCCCCCTCAAACCCCCCATAAATCCCCTCAAACCCCCTCCCCCACCCCCCAAATCCCCCATAAACACCCCCCAAAATCCTCCCTAAACCCCCCAAACCCCCTCCCCCACCACACCAAACCCCCCATAACCCCCCAAAACCCCTCCCCACCCCCCAAATTCCCTCCTCACCACCCCAAATCCCCCATAACCCCCCAAACCCCTCCCTACCACCCCCAAATCCCCCATAACCCCCCAAACCCCCCATAAATCCCCTCAAACACCTTCCACCACCTCAAATCCCCCATAACCCCCGAAACCCCCTCCCCAGCCCCCCAAACCCTCTCCCCACCATCCAAAATCCCCCATAACCCCCCAAACCCCCTCCCCAGCCCCCCCAAACCCCCCTCCCCCACCTCCCCCAAATCCCCCATAAATCCCCCCAAATCCTCCCCTAAACCCCCCCAAACCCCTCCCCCAGCCCCCCCAAACCCCCTCCCCACCACCCCAAATCCCCCATAAACCCCCCAAACCCCCTCCCTACCACCCCCAAACCCCTCCCCAGCCCCCCCAAACCCCCTCCCCACCACCCCCAAATCCCTCATAAACCCCCCAAACCCTCTCCCCTACCACCCCAAAACCCCTCCCCCAGCCCCCCAAACCCCTCCCCCACCACCCCCAAATCCCCTCATAAACCCCCCCCAAACCCCTTCCCCAGCCCCCAAACCCCTTCCCACCACCCCCAAATCCCCCATAAACCCCCAAACCCCTCTCCTACCACCCCAAACCCTCCCCAGCCCCCCCAAACCCTTCCCCACCCCCCAAAACCCCTCCCCACCACCCCAAATCCCCATAAACCCCCCCCAAACCCCTCCCCCACCCCCCGGCCCCCCTCACCGGCAGGGAGTGTCCCTGGTTCGCCCTGACCCGCAGCGGCCCCGCCGCAGCGCGAATCGCCCTTGGGGTCTTCGGCGACCACCCTGCGCACGTCAGCGCTCCGAGACCCCTCAAGCGCCGCAGCCCGCAGCAGCGCCACCTCCACAAACCCGTCTGGGCCCCCAGACCCCCGAGACCCCGTCAGCGGCTCTGGGGGGAGCCAGGGGGCATCTGGGGGGTCCCAAAGGGAATTTGGGGGGGGGGTCCCAAAGGGAATTTGGGGGTCCCAGGGGATGTTTTGGGGGTCCCAGGGGCATTTGGGGGGTCCCAAAGGAATTGGGGGATTTGGGGGGTCCCAAAGGGAATTTGGGGGTCCCAGGGGGTATTTCGGGGGTCCCAAAGGGGAATTTGGGGGATTTGGGGGGTCTCAAAAGGTATTTGGGGTGTCCCAGGGATATTTGGGGGATCTGGGGGGTCCCTGGGGCATTTGGGGGGTCCCAAAGGAATTTGGGGGTGTCCCAGGGGGATCTGGGGGGTCCCAAAGAGAATTTGGGGGTCCCAAAAGAAATTTGGGGGTGTCCCAGGGGATGTTTTGGGGGTCCCAAAGGGAATTTGGGGGGTCCAAAGGAATTTGGGGTGTCCCGGAGGATGTTTTGGGGGTCCCAGGGGCATTTGGGGGTCCCAGGTGGCATTTGGGGGGTCCCAATGGGAATTTGGGGGATTTGGGGTGTCCCAAAGGGAATTTGGGGGGTCCCAAAAGGAATTTGGGGTGTCCCAGAAGATGTTTTGGGGGTCCCCAGGGGCATTTAAGGGTCACAGAGAACATTTTCAGGGGTTTTGGGGCGCCTCAAAGGATATTTGGGGGTGTCCCACGGGGATTTTTGGGGGATTTTGGGATATTTTTGGGGCGATGTTGGGATATTTTGGGATATTTTGGGGGTGATTTTGTGATATTTTGGGGTGATTTTGGGGGGACTTTGGGATATTTTGGGACGTTCCGGGGGTCTCACGCACCCGGGCCCATGGGCAGCCCCTCGGCCGCAGCCCCGTGCCGCAGGACGTAGCTCAGAGCCTTCGACAGCCGCACCCCGGGGTCCTGGGGGTCCCTGGGGGGTCCCGGGGGTCCCTGGGTGACCCCAGCCCAGCCCAGGCACCCCCCACCACGGGAGACCCCCAAATCTGAAACCCCCTCCCCAAATCGAGCTTCAATCCCCCCCATTCAATACCCCCCAATATCTGCATTCCGCCCCCCGCGCATTTTTGGGTGTCCCCCCAACTCTGTGTCCTCGTCACTCCCCACCCCCCACCCTGGGGTCCCCCCTCGTGTCCCCCCCATTTTGGGGTCCCCCCTTTGGGTCCCCTCCCCCCTCGGCGTCTTTTGTCCCCTCCCCTCCAGGAATTTTGTGTCCCCCCTCTCCATTTTTGAGGGTTTTGTGCCCCCAAATCCTTGGGGTGTCCCCCTGGGGTGTCCCCCCCCTCATTTGGGTGTCCCCCCAATTCCTGGTGTCCTTGTCCCCCCTCCCGCGATCTTTATCTCCGCCTACCTCCCCCTGCCCCCCCCATCCCTGGGGTCTCCCTACCCAATTCTGGCCTCTCCCCTCCCAAAAATTTTGGGGTTCCCCCGCCAACCTCCTCCTTCCGCCGCCGCCGCCGCTGGGCGGCGCTCGCGCCCTCCCCGCCGGCCATGCGGGGCCACGTGACCGCCCGGCCCCACGTGACCGCCCCCACGTGACCCCGCCCCGGCTCCACGTGTCCTCTCAGTCACGTGTCCCCTCACGAATCTCCCGCCACCAGAGCGCGGCGCCATTGCGGGTTTGGGGGTTTTATTATCGATCCCACCCCAGCAAAAAAACCAAACCAAAAACCCACTGGGATTTTTTCCCCTCCCTCCTCCAGGACACCCCCCTCATCCTCAGTCGAGTTTCAGCCCCCCAGTTTGGGGGGCCCCGGGGATTCCCGCCCGGGCGCCTCGAGCTCCCGGCGCCGCTGCTGCTCCGCTGCCGCCGGCCCGGGGGCGGCCCTGAGGGGGACACGGGGGTCGCTGAGGGGGGGCACGGGAAAAAGGGGGTCAGGGGGTCAGGAAAGGGCGGCTGGGGGGATGAGGCCCTGAGGGGTCTCGGGGCGTCTCAGGAAAGGGGGTTCAGGGAGGCCTGGGGGGTGTTGGGGGGCACTCACAGGGGGGATTGGGGGGGGGGTCTTAGGAGGGGTCTGGGGTCCCAAGGATATTGGGGAGGGAATTGGGGGGTCCTGGGAGGCTGGGGGGGTCCCACAGGGGCATTAGGGAGGGTCCTGGGGAGGGTCCCAAGGAGAGGGGGGCACCTCAGGTGGTCCTGGGAGGGTTTGGGGGAGATCTCTGAGGGGTTGAGGGAGTCTGGGGGTGTCCAAGGTGAGTCTGGGGGGTGTCCAGGATGAGTCTGGGGGGTGCTGGGGGGTCCCGGGTGAGTCTGGGGGGTGTCCAGGATGAGTCTGGGGGTGCTGGGGGTCCCGGGTGGGTCTGGGGGTGTTTTGGGGGGTCCCAGGGATGTCCAGGATGAGTCTGGGGGTGCTGGGGGGTGTTTTTGGGGGTCTGGGGGGTGTCCATGGCGGGTCTGGGGGGTGTTTTGGGGGGGGGGTCTCACCGTGCTGCTGGCTGGGCAGGGCCTCCCAGGCATCCTCCGTGCCCCACTCGCCCCCACCCCCCACCCCTCATCCCCCCCGGCTGGGGAGGGGCGCTGGGGGGGCTCTGTGGGGGTGGGGCCGGCGGGTTTTGGGGGGTCCCCAATTCCTCCGGGCTGCTGGCGGGGGGGGCTCCGGGCAGCTCCATGTCCTGGGGCGGGGGACACACACAGAGGTGAGGGGATGGGGAGAGGTCACACTGAACCCCCCACAGTGCGACCCCCCCAAAATTAACTCACCTCCAGACTCCCCCAGTCATCGTCCCACCCATCGCCATCTTCCAGGGGGGCTCCTCGGGGGGCGCCACGGGGGCGGCTCTGGGGGGCAAAACCAGCGCTCAGGGGGGGGGGTCCCCAATCCTGGCAGGGGAGGGGTGGGGGTCAGGAATTGGGGAGGGGGCGTCACTCACCTTTTGGGGGTTCTGCCGGGCTCTGCGGGGGTCCCTGCGTGGGGGGCTGCGGGGCTGTGCCCCCCCTCGCCCCCCCATCAGCCGGCAAGGGTCAGCGAGGTGACCCCCGTGACAGCCCAGGACACGGCGGGCCCCCAGCTCATGCCCCCCAAGCGGCGGCAGCGCTGGGGGGTCTGGGGGGCAGGGAGGGTCAGGGGGTCACCAAACACTTCGTGTGTCCCCCCTCCCATTATGTTCCCCCCCTCCCCAATTCTCTCAGATATTTATTTCTTTCTCCCCCCCTCCCCATTTTTTTGCCCCCCCGCGGTTTTCTCACCCCCTCCTGCGCCCCCCGGCCTCGGCCGCCGCCTCCAGCTGCTCCAGGAAGCTGCGAATGGCCCGGAACGCCTGCGGGGACCCCGCGGTGAGAGACCCTCCCAAATTCCTCCCCAGCACCCTGAATTATCCAAGACCCCCCCTCACAGGGACACCCCCAGTGGCCTGACACCCCCTAAGTTCTCTTAAGACCCCCCTCAGTGGAAACCCAGCACCCTGACACGCCCCCCGCCCCCAAATAGACCTGGGACCCCAAATTTCTCCAAAAGCCCCCACAGTGGGACTCCCCCCATTTCATGGGGACTTGCAGCACTTAAACCCCTCCCCAATTACTCTGGGACCCTCCCATCCCTGAAACCCCCTCCCCAATTACTCCTGGGTCCCTCCCCCAGCCCCCAGACCCCCTCCCCAATTACTCTGGGTCCCTCCCATCCCTCTGAGACCCCTCCCCATTTCTCTGGGTTCCTCCCAGCCCTCAGACCCCTCCCCAAATTCCTCCAGGCCCCTCCCCGCCCTCACCTGCTGCCGCACATCGGGGTGGGGGGTCCACGGTGAGGGCGCACAGGGGGGCAGGACCCTCCCCGCCACCTCGGAGGGCGAGTAGCAGCCGTGGGTGGCTGCGAAGGCGGCGACGGCCGCGGCCCGGGCGGGGGAAAGGGGTCCCGGGTGGCCCGGGCCAGGGCGGGGGCCAGGACCCGCCGGCGGGTCTGCGGGGCAGGGACAGTCAGGGGACACTCAGGGACAGGGGACGGGGAGGGGACACTCAGGGGACAGTCAGAGGACAGGGGACAGTGAGGGGACAGTGAGAGGACAGGGGACACTCAGGGGACAGTGAGAGGGGACAGTAAGGGGACAGAGGGGGGACAGGGGACAGTGAGGGGGGACAGGGGACAGTGAGGGGACAGTCAAGGGACAGGGGACACTCAGGGGACAGGGAGGGACAGGGGACAGTGAAGGGACAATGAGGGCACAGGGGACAGTCAGGGGACAGTCAGGGGACACTCAGGGGCAGGGAGGGACAGGGGACAGTGAGGGGGGTACAGAGAGGGGAGGGACAGGGGAGGACAGTGAAGGGACAGGGGACAGTCAGGGGACAGGGGACAGTGAGAGGACAAAGGGGGGATAGGGGATAGTGAGGGGGGGGGGACAAGGGACAGTCAGGGGACAGTGAGGGAACAGGGGGACACTCAGGGGACAGGGGACACTCAGGGGACAGTCAGGGGACAGGGGACGCAGAGAGGGGAAACAGTCGGGGGACAGTGAGGGGACAGTGAGGGGACGGGACAGTCAGGGGACAAAGGGAGGATAAGGGACAGTGAGGGGAGACAATGAGGGGAACAGGGACAGTCAGGGGACAGGGGGACGGGGGACAGTGACGGAGGACAGGAGACAGGGGACAGGGGACAGTGAGAGGGGACAAGGGACAGTCAGGGACAGGGGAGGGACAAGGGGATAGTGAGGGGGACAGGGGACAGTCAGGGGACAAGGGAACACAGGGTGGGGGACAGGGGACAGTGAGGGGGACAATGAGGGGACAGGGGGGACACAGAGAGGGGAGGACAGGGGAGAGAACCTTGGTGGCCCAAGCCAGGGTAGGGGGATCTGGGGGGGGGGTCACAGAGTGAAAGTGGGGCACAGGGGAAAAATGGCAGCTGGGCCAGTGTAGGGGGCTCAGGGTGGGGGTCTTAGGGCTCAGCTGGGGGGCCAGGCACCCCAGGCACAATGGGGGGTTTTGGGGGGTCTCAGCTCACCTGGGGGGCAGGTGGTTGCCAGCCGCCCCAGGCACAGTGTGGGTGTTATGGGGGGTTCAGGGGTATTTTGGGGGGATCTCAGCTCACCTGGGGGGCAGGTGGGGCGCCAGGTACAGCAGGGGGTTATGGGGGGGTTCAGGGGTATTTTGGGGGGTCTCAGCTCACCTGGGGGGGGCAGCTGGGGGCCAGGCACAGTGTGGATGTTATTTATGGGGCTGTTATGGGGATCTCAGGGGGTGTTTTGGGGGTCTCAGCTCACCTGGGGGGGCAGGTGGGGGCCAGCCGCCCCAGGCACAGCAGGGGGTTATGAGGGGGTTCAGGGGTATTTTGGGGAGGGGTCTCAGCTCACCTGGGGGGCAGGTGCGTTGCCAGCCGCCCCAGGCACAGCGTGGGTGTTATGGGGGGGGGGTTCAGGGGGTATTTTGGGGAGGGGTCTCAGCTCACCTGGGGGGGGGGCAGGTGGGGGGCCAGCCGCCCCAGGCACAGCGTGGCGTTGCAGCGCAGGGGTCCCAGCGCGTCCCCCCCCTGCACCCGCAGCAGCAGCCGCGGCAGCTCCGCCCCCCTGCGCCCCTCCCCCAGCTTGGGCGCCAGCAGCACCATGGACTGGGGGGAGGGGAAACACAAAGGGGGGGTCAGGGGGCACCCCCAGATGGGATTTGGGGTGTGTCCCACCCAGTCCAACCCATCTGGGGGTGCCCAGGATCCTGGGGGGTTTTGGGCTGGTTTTGGAAGGTTATTGAGGGGGGGGGGCTTCAGGTGATTGAAAAATCCCTCCCATTTTGGGGGAGGGGGTCCCCACTCCATTCCCACACCCATTTAGGGAACACCCAGGTGATTGGGGGGGTCCCAGGTGGGTTTGGGGGTCAATATTTGATTTTTGGAAAAGTCTCCAGGTGGTTTTCCCAGGCAACTTTTGGGGGGTCCTGGGTGATTTAGGGGATTCCCTTGTGGTTTGGGGATCCTGGCTGATTTCTGGGGGGTTCCCAGGTGATTTGGGGGGTCCTGGGTGATTTTTTGGGGGGTTCCCAGGTGGTTTTGGGGATCCTGGGTGATTTTGGGGGGTCCTGGCTGATTTTTGGGGGGTTCCCAGGTGATTTTGGGGTTCCCAGGTGATTTTTTGGGGGTTCCCAGGTGATTTTTGGGGTTCCCAGGTGATTTTTTTGGGGGGTTCCCAGGTGATTTTGGGGGTCCTGGGTGATTTCTGGGAGGTTCCCAGGTGATTTGGGGGTCCTGGGTAATTTTGGGGGTTCCCAGGTGATTTGAGGATCCTGGATGATTTTTTTGGGGATCCAGGGTGATTTTTGGGGGGTTCCCAGATGATTTGGCGGATCTTGGCTGATTTCTGGGGAGTTCCCAGGTGATTTTGGGGGTCCTGGATGATTTTTTTGGAGGGTTCCCAGGTGATTTTTTGGAGGGTTCCCAGGTGATTTTTGGGGGGTTTCCAGGTGATTTTGGGGATCCTGGGTGATTTTTGGGGTGGTTCCCAGGTGATTTTGGGGGTCCCAGGTGATTTTGGGGCCCCACCTTGACCGTCTGCTCGCGGATGGCCGGGTTGGAGTCGAGGAACCCGTGGGCGACGTGGGGGAAGATTTGGGAATCCACGGTGGCGTCGGGCAGGAACTCGATGAACTCCTCCAGCTGGGGGGGGCTGTGAGACCCCTGAGCCTCCCCAGGGACCCCCCCAAACCAGAGAGCAGCCCCAGGGACCCCCCCAAACCACAAAGCATCCCCAGGGACCCCCCAAACCACAGAGCACCCCCAGGGACCCCCTAAAATCACAGAGCATCCCCAGGGACCCCCCAAACCACAGAGCAGCCCCAGGGACCCCCCCAAAACCACAGAGCAGCCCCCAGGGACCCCCTCCCAGCCCCCCTAAACCTCATGGACCACTCCCTCCCAGTCCCATCCCAGTCCTCTCCAGTCCCTCCCAGTTCCATCACAGTCCTTCCCAGTCCCTCCCAGTGCCATCCCAGTGCTCCCAGTGCCATCCCAGCCCCCTCCCAGTTCCCTCCAGTCCCTCCCAGTTCCATCACAGTCCTTCCCAGTCCCTCCCAGTGCCATCCCAGTGCTCGAGTGCCATCCCAGCCCCTCCAGTCCCATCCCAGTGCTCCCAGTCCTTCCCAGTCCCTCCTACCCCATCCCAGCACTCTCCCAGTGCTCCCAGTCTCATCCCAGCCCCCTCCCAGTCCCCTTCAGTTCCCTCCCAGTGCCATCCCAGTCCCTCCCAGTCCCATCCCAGTCCCTCCCAGTCCCTCCCAGTGCTCCCAGTCACCAGCTGCAGCAGCCGCAGGCGCAGGCCCCGCTCCGGGGAGGAGAAGAGCCGGACGAGGACGGGGACGATTCTCTCCTGGTACTCGGGGGGGTCCAGGACCTTGGCCACCTGGGGGGCACCGGGGGCTTACTGGGGGGTTGGGGGGTCCCACCTGCAGCAGGGGGGGTTGTGGGTGGGATTTTGGGGGTCAGGGATGGTTATGGGGGGTGTATTTTGGGGTCCCACCTGCAGCAGGGGGGTTGTGGGTGGGATTTTGGGGGGTCAGGATGGTTATGGGGGTGTATTTTGGGGTCCCACCTGCAGCAGGGAGGTTGTGGGTTGGATTTTGGGGATCAGGAATGTTTCAGGGGTATTTTTGGGGTCCCACCTGCAGCAGGGGGGCAGGGAGATTGTGGGTGGGATTTTGGGGATCAGGATGGTTATGGGGGTTATTTTTTGGGGTCCAACCTGCAGCAGGGGTCAGGGAGGTTATGGATGGGATTTTGGGGGTCAGGAATGTTTTAGGGGTGTATTTTGGGGGTCCCACCTGCAGCAGGGGGGGCAGGGAGGTTTAGGGGTGTATTTTGAGGATCAGGAATGTTTCAGGGATATTTTTGGGGTCCCACCTGCAGCAGGGGGGGCAGGGGGGTTGTGGGTGGGATTTTGGGGATCAGGATGGTTATGGGGGTTTATTTTTGGGGTCCCACCTGCAGCAGGGGGGGCAGGGAGGTTATGGATGGGATTTTGGGGGTCAGGAATGTTTCAGGGATATTTTTGGGGTCCCACCTGCAGCAGGGGGGGCAGGGCCCCCGCGTCAGCGCTGCCCAGCTCCAGCGCCTCCAGCAGCCGCGGCAGCAGCTTGTGGCGCCGGAACGGCCCCGGCAGCGCCCCCAGCAGCGCCGGCAGCTCCTGCAGGAACGCCCGGCGCTCCGACGGCTCCTGCACCTGCCAGGGACAGCGCCGGGTCAGGGGCAGCAGCGGCAGGGAACAGGCGTGGGAATGCAAACGGGGATGGGGATGAAGGAACAGCAGGAATGCGGATGGGAGTGGAAACAGGGATGGGGATGAGGATGTAGGAACAGGATGGGGATGGAAATGGAAACAAATGAGGATGAGGATGAAGGAACAGCATGGGGATGGAAATGGAAAGACGGATGGGGATGGAAATGGAAAGAGGAATGGGGATGAGGATGAAGTAACAGGATGGGGATGGAAATGGAAATAGAAATGAGGATGAGGATGAAGGAACAGCATGGGGATGGAAGTGGAAACAAACAGGGATGGGGATTGAAACGGAAACAAACAGGGATGAGGATGAGGATGAAGGAACAGGGATGGGGATGGAAATGGAAACTGAAATGAGGATGAGAATGAAGGAACAGGGATGGGGATGGAAACAAACAGAAATGAGGGTGAGGATGAAAAAACAGCATGGGGATCGAAGTGGAAACAGGGATGGGGATGAGGATGAGCATGAGAATGAAGGAACAGGGATGGGAGTGGACATGGAAACTGAAATGAGAATGAAGATGAGGATAAAGGAACAGGATGGGGAGGGAAATGGAAACAGAAATGAGGATGAGGATGAAGGAACAGGGAGGGAGAGGGGGAGGAGGGGACAGGGATGGAGGGATGGGGGAGGATGATGGGGATGAGGAAGAGGATGAAGGAATAGCAGTGAGGATGATGATAAGGAGATGGGGATGAGAATAGGATGAAACAACAGGGATCAAGGGACAGGGATGAAGATAAAGGAACAAGAACAAATTCGGGAGTGGGATGAGGATGAGGAGACAGCAACAGAGGTGAGGATGATGATGAAGGGCACAAGGAACAGCAACAAGCACAAAGATGAGGAAACAGGGATGAGGCTGAAGAAACAGGATGGGGATAAAAGAACAGGAATGAACACGGGGATGGGGATGGTGGGACAGGAATGAGGATGAGGCTGAAGATGAGGATGAGGCTGAAGATGACGACGGGGATAAAAGAACAGGAATGAACACGGGATGAGGATGGTGCGACAGGGATGAGGATGAGGCTGAAGACAAGGATGGGGATAAAAGAACAGGAATGAGTACGGGGATGAGGACGGTGGGACAGGGATGAGGAGGAGGCTGAGGCTGAGGGCAGACCTGGAAGTGCTCGAGGAAGAGCCCGGTGCGCACCAGGGCACAGGCCAGGAAGGCTCCCGGGCGCTGCAGCCGCTCCAGCAGCGGCGCCGGGCCCGGCCGAGCGCCCGGATCCGCCGCCACCAGCTCCGAGAAGGGCGGGATGAGCCCGGGGGGCATCTGGGGGGACAGGGCACGCTCAGGGGACCCCGAGGATGGGGGCACAGGGACAGGGACAGCCCTGAATCTGCGGGGACACGGGTCAGGGGGACCCCTCAAGGATGGGGAGCACAGGGACAGGGGGACCCCAAGGATGGGGGGGGGGCAGGGGGGACAAAAGGTCAGGGGGACACCCTGAGGATGGGGGGATGGGTCAGGGGGACCCCAAGGTCTGGGGGGAGACAGGGGGGACACTGGTCAGGGACACCCCAAAAAGCTGGGGGGGATTCTGGGGGGTCAGGGGGACACGCGTCCAGGGACACCCCCGAGTCTGGGGGGCGGTTCTGGGGGGTGAGCAGGAATTTGATGGATCCATAAATTTGAGAAGAGTCAAACTGGGGGGGATCCCCGGGTGTTTGGGGGTGCCCAGGATTTTTAGGGGGGGGAGGATCCCGGGTATTTGGGGGTGCCCAGGATTTTGGGGGGGTCCTGACCTTGCCGAAGCTGCGCATGAGAGCCCCCGGCCGGGGCAGGGGCCCGTTGAAGACCTCCCAGATGAGGCAGCCCAGGCGCCACATGTCCCCTGCCCTGGGGGGGGTGACAGTGGGGAGGGGGCACGGGGACACCCCACGGTCCCCTGAGCCCCCCCCAGTGCAACCCCCCCGTTTGAGGGGACACCCCCTCGGTCCCTGAGCCCCCCCCAGTGCCACCCCCCTCATCTCCATGTCCCCTCCCCAACTCACCAGGGGTCCCCCTGCCCTCGGGAGGGGTCGCTGAGCTCGGGGGGGTCCTGGGGCCGGGGGGGGTCACTGGGGGGGCGGCTGGGGGTCCCCTCGCTGCTGGGAGCCACCCGCTCGAGCCCCCCCAGTTTCCACTCGCCCCCGGGGTCCACGAAAACGGCGTCGAGTCCCAGCGCGTGGTGAACCAGCCCCGAGGCCCCCAGGAACGCCAGCGCCGTCTGGGGGGGCAGAAATCCCCCCGGAATTGGTAACCCCCAAAAACCTCTCAGAACCCCCCAGATCCTGGAGACCCCCCCAAAATTCCGGGGATCCCCCAACCCACCTGGGCACCCCCCAAGATCTTGGAGTCGTCCCCCTCCACCCCCCTGATTGCAGCGTCCCCACAAAGGGCTCAAGGACCCCCCCCTCAAATTGTTCCCCAAAGGCCAGAGCCCCCCCAAACCCCTCCCTAGGTCACCCCCCAAACCCCCCCTCACCAGCAGCTGCTGCAGCCCCCCAGACCCCAAATCCCCCCCAAACCCCCCTCACCAGCAGCCGCTGCAGCCCCCAGACCCCAAATCCCCCCAAACCCCCCTCACCAGCAGCCGCTGCAGCCCCCAGACCCCCAAATCCCCCCAACCCCCCCTCACCAGCAGCCGCTGCAGCCCCCCAGACCCCCAAGCCCCCCCTCACCAGCAGCCGCTGCAGCCCCCAGGCCCCCAAATCCCCCAAGCCCCCCTCACCAGCAGCCGCTGCAGCCCCCAGACCCCCAAATCCCCCCAAGCCCCCCTCACCAGCAGCCGCTGCAGCCCCCAGGCCACCTCCTGCTCGCCCGCGTCCCCGCTGGGCGGGTGCAGCCGCAGGTGCCGCCGCAGGGGGGTCACGGCCTCGGTCACCAGGTACAGGCACTGCTCGGTCTGGGGGGACACTCGGGGTCACCCCGGGGACCCCCCAGCACCCCCTGTCACCCCTCGTGTCCCCCCAAATCCTTGCGTCCCCTCACTGTCCGCGCCGTTCCTGTTCTGTGTCCCCGTCCCCGCGTTGTCCCGTGTCCCCCCGGTGTCCCCCCGGTGTCCCCCGGTGTCCCCCCGGTGCCCCCCGGTGCCGTCACCTCCAGGCTGTCCAGGTAGCCCAGGATGTTGGGGTGTCGGAGGCTGCGGAGCCGCTTCAGCCCCGCCCGGGCCAGGGCGGTGGCAGCGGGGTCGCCCCCCGGGCCCAGGCTGTGAGCGAACACCGACACCGGAGCGCCATCGGCCTGGGGACGCGCGGGGACAGTCAGGGGACAGCGCGGGGGTGGCACGGGGGGAAAGGGGACAAACGGAGACGTGGGGACAGCGGTGACGTGGGGATGGTGACATCGGGAACCCGGCGATGTGGGACACGCGGGGACATCTGGTGGCGTGGGGATGGTGACATCGGGGGACACGCGGGGACATCTGGTGGCGTGGGGACGGGTGACAGCGAGACCCGGGGGCACACAGGGATGAGGACACGGGGGGACTCGGGGCGGGGGGTGGCGGGGCCGTGGCCATGGGGGGACCCGGGGACACCGAGGGGACACACGAAGGGACACGGGACCCCCCCCCCCCCACAGCGCCCCCACCTTGCGGCGCCCCCGCAGCAGCCGCCAGAGCGGGGCCGGTGCCGCGGGGTCCGGGAGCGGCTCCGCGTCGGGATCCGCATCGGGCGGGCCCAGCTCGAAGGGGAAATCCCGCACCGGGTCCCGGGAGAAGAGCCACATGGCGGGGCCGGGCCCGCGGCTCCCGGGGGTCTCGGGGGTCCCGGGGCCGCAGCCGCAGCGGGCCCGCAGGAAGCGGCGGCGGCGCCCGGCGGGAGGATCCGGTGACGGACCGGGGAGGGCGGGGTCTCAGAGAGCCAATGAGGAGCCGGGGGCGGGGTCTGGAACAGCCAATGAGCGGCGGGGATGGGTAATGGGAGGGGGCAGGGGGCGGGGCCGGTAACAGCCAATGAGGGGTCCGGGGGGGGGGCTGAAGGAACCAATGAGTATCAAGAACGGGGAAGGGGCGGGGCTGAAAAGGGGCGAGGCCAAAAGCACCGTGGGGGCGGGACTTGTAAAGGACACGCGGCAGGAAGCGGCGGTGACGTCACCAATCACACCCAGCCCGCGCTGCTGTGACGTCAGGAGGAGCAGGAGATGACGTCATATGCATCAAGGTCATCCCCCGATACCCCCAGCCCCAATGACGACACAAGGCTGGGCAGGACTCAGCAGTTTATTGGTCACTGGGGGTCACTGTCGCGACAGGGGGACCTGTCACGATAACGGGGATTTGCAGCGACACAGGGCCCCATCGCAGTCCTGTGGAGCAACACAGGGGCCCTGTCACGACAAAGGGTCCCCTCTCCTCTTCACAGCGATCCAGGGTCCTGCGGTGATACTGAGTCCTTGCAGAACACGAGTTCCTGTCGCGACAGACCATCCCCGTCGTGATATGGGGGAACCCCTGTCCTGGTATTGTGGGTCACCCTGTCTGGGGCTCTGGGAAAATGAGGGGCAGGGGGGTCCCTGTCACAATAAGGAGTCCCTGTCATGATACGAGAGGCCCTATTACCAAAAGGAGTCCCTGTCACGACATAGAATCACTATGAGTCCCCCCCAAAACCATGAGAATAAAATTAGTGGGGGGTTCCCATCATGATAATGAGTCCTTATCACAATATAGGGGCTCCTATCACGATATGAGGTCCCTGTCGGGATATGAGGGTCACGCTTTTGTCTGGATGTGAGTTCCCCAAGTCAAGGAGGAGAATCACGGGGGTCTCCACCACGTCCCTGTCGTGATAGGGGGGGTTTCTGTCGCGACAGGGCCCAGGCCAGCAGCAGCGGCGCCGCGGGGGGTCGAACCCCGCCCCGGGGGGTCCCGGGGGTGCCACCACCGGCGCCTTTTGCTTTTTTTTTTGGCCTTTTTGGGTCCAAGGAGGAGAAAAAGCAAAACCTGAGAAAACGGGGAAAAGTTTTCTCAGGAAAAGAAAAAACCTCCCGAAACGGGAAAAAAAATAAAAATTCAAAAAAAACCTCCCCAAAACGGGTCCGGCCCCGCCCCACACGGTTTGGGGCAAGAAAAGGGGTTTGGGGCCGGAGCCCACCTGGAACCAGGTTTGGGGGGTTGGGGGCCCAGCTGGGCGGAGAAACGGGATTTGGGGTCCGAGCCACGACCCAGGCGCAAAACAGACTCAGAGACGGGACCGGGGGCCACGCAAACGGGGCTGGGAAAAGGCACGTGGGGCACAAAACGGGCCCAGATCGGGGGATTTGGGGGCGCAAAATGGGTCAGAAACGAGGATTTGGGGCCAATCCCGCGCCCCCGGCGCAAAATGGGGCAGAACTGGGGATCTGGGGCCGGCGCAGATCCGGCTCAGGAAGGGTTAAACGCGCGCCCCCGGCACAGATCCGGCTCAGGAAGTGTTAAACGCGCGCCCCCGGCGCAGATCCGGCTCCGAACGGGGATTTTGGGGTTAATCACGCGCCCCCCTCGAGGGATTTCAGGATTTCGGGGTCGGCGCGTTCCCGGGGCCCCGCCGGTACTTACTCCGCTCGCTCACCTTTTCCTGCCTCTTATTTTGGGGGGAATTTCTAGTTTTTAAGCCTTTTGTTTTTTGGTTTTTTTTTGGAGCAAATTGTCCGTTTTGGGGCGAATCGAGGCGGTTTTGGCACTGTCACTGTGGGGAGGGCAGAGAGACAACACCCAACCCTCCATCCCGCACACCTGCTCCTCCATCCCTTCAATTCGGGGGAAAATCTGCGGGAAACGGTTCAAAAGCTCCTCCCCCTCCCCAGGCACCACGCCAAGGCGCTGACTAAGCACTTTTTTGGGGGTGAAAAAGCTGTTTTTTTGTTTAAATTCCCAGCTTGGGGGCGGGCCCTGCCAGCAGCGCATTCTGAAGCAATTTTTAACAATTCTGGGAGGGAAAACAGCCAAACCCGAAGCTCCCCCTCCCCCCCTTCCATCCCTGGAACGGCCCATTTTGGGGTGAAAGCGGCACAAATACCAATTTCTGGCTCCCTACTGTTCCTGCAGACCCTGATTTGGGGTTTTTTTGCCCCAGTCTGGCTCTCGGAGGCTCCTCTGGCGGGGGCAGGGCCGGCGGGGGCTGCAAAAAACACCCACGAGACCCCCCCCCACACCCTGTCAGCACAACCGGGTTTTGGGGGGAAAAGCGGCCGAATCGGCGAAACCGCCCGGTGGTCGCGGTTTTCCGCCGGTTTTGGGGGGATTTGGGGTCGGGAGGTGCCCGCATGCCACGTCCGGGGGGGTCCCCACGCTCCCCCCGCCCCAAAACCGCCGCCCCTCCCCCCCCTCCCCGCGCGGGGTCTCAGGATGGGGGAGGGGCGCACCCGGTACCTGCCAGCGCCGATTTTTGGGGGGGTTTTGCCTCAAATTCGAGGCTTCCCCCCCCTCCCTCTCGCTCGCTCCTACACTTACTCGTTTTGGGGACAAAAGTCTAAATTTAACCATTCCTGCTGCTGGTTTCGGAGAAAAAACCTGAAAACATGATTATTGTCCCCTCCCCCCTGCTCCAGCCCCTCCCTCCGCGGGGATTTTTGGGGGGTTTTACTTCTTTTTCCTAAGGAAAGCTCGCGGAGCCTCATTCCTGCTCTTCCAGCTTCACTTTGGGGCAAAAAAGCTTCTTTTTGATGCTTCTGACTCCTCTCACTTGCGGCTGTGGAAAGGGCGGAAAAAACCCAAAACCGCCCCCTCCCCACCAAAAACCGACCTCCCCAAAAAAATGAAATGAAATCAACTCTTACTTCTCTGCATACACCAAATCTGGGGGTTTTCTCCTCAAATCCCTGCCGGAATCTCCTGAGCGCGTTTTGAGTGCAGACTGGCTTTTTTTGGTTAAATCCTCCTTTTTTTTTTTTCCCTTTCCTCGGCTTTTTCTCACCGGATTTTTTTTTTTTGCCATTTTTCCCTGCGTTTTGCTGCTGCTTCCCTGAGGGGGAAAAACACTCGAGACACCCCCTCCCCCTTTTCCCCACCCCCTCCCCAAAAAAAATACAGAACATTTCTTTGATCATTTCTCTCCCTTTTTTTTTTTTTTTTTTTTGTCACCGACCCCTCCCGCGCGACGCCTCTGGGATAAAAACAAAAGATTTCGGACACTTACTGAGCGGCGCCGGCGGGAGCGGCGGAGCCGGAGGGCGCTGGAGGAATTTGGGGGGTTTTCCCCAATTCTGGGGAGTTTAATAGAAAAAGGGGGAAGGGGAAAGGGGCGACGGCGGCGGCGCCTGAAACGACAAAACCCCAAAACCCCCCAAATCCCCCCAAAATTCCCAAACCCCCGGGGGGGGGTGGGGCCTCACCCGGCCGCTGCCTCCGGCTCCGTTTGGGGCATTTTCCTCAAATTCCTCAATTTTCTCCGGCACCCAAATCGGGATTTTTCTTCCTTTTTCTCCCTTTATCCTTCTTTTTTTCATTATTTTTCGCTTCTATTTTCTCCTCTAAATCCTCTTTGATTTTCTCTTTTTTCTCTCTTCTATTTTTTCTCTCTTCTCATTTTCTCCCTGTTTTCTTTCACTTCAATCTTCTGAAATTTTCAGCACTTGTTTTTCTTTTTTTCTATAATTTTCTATTTTCTTTTTTCTAGCTTCATTTTTCCCAATTGTATTTTTATTCCAATAGCATATTTTCTATTTATTTTCAGTCTATTTTCATTTTTTCTATTATTTTTCTACATTCTTCTATTTTCTATTTTGTTCTATTTTCATTTTTTCTAATTTCTTCTATTTTCTCCAATTTTGCATTTTTACTCTAGTTTCTTCTATTTTCCAATTTTCTTCTCTTTTTTTTTCTACTTTTCTTTTTTCCATTTTTCTATGCTTTTTCAATTTTCTTTTTTCCAATTTCTATTTTTCATATTTTTTTCTATTTTCTTTTTTTCTAATTTTTTCTATTTTTTTTCTGATTTTCTTCTATTTTTTCTTTTTTTCTCTATTTTCTGTCTTTTTTTTCTCTCTTCTCTCTGCTCCTCCCCTGCCCAACTGCCGCCATTTTACCAAAAAGTCCTTTATCCCCCCAGATGGGGTCACTGCGAAGAAAAACTTCCCTCTCCCTGACGACTCCATCTTCACTCTTCATTTTTTCCTGCTCTTTTCTCAAAATTGGCTCCTCTCAATCCATCCTGAGCCTGAAAATGCCGCATTTCACCCCAAACCGGCCGCCCCATCTGCGCTGCCCGGCCCGGCCCCACTTGGGGACAAAACTACATTTTTTTAAGCTTTAGGAGCTTTGTAAAAATTAAATTTAAGAACTTTTTTTTAGCAGAAAACAGCGTATCAAGCGCGTTTTCTTTCCTTCAATTAAAGCAGCTTAAAAAGCTCTTTTTAAATTCAAACCGCCCCAGCTCGCTCCGGCTTTTATATCAAATTACGATTTGTTAATAATTAAAGAGCTGCGAGAGCTGCGTTTTCTCCCAGAAATCGGCTTTGAAAGCAGCGATTTCTTAAAAACCAGCATCAGAAGCTTCGGTTTAAATAAAACCCAGCTTTAAGAGCTTTTTTAAAGGGTTTTCATTATTTTTTCAATTTAAAAGTGCCCCGGCTCGCCCCGGCTTTTCCCATTAGTGGAATCGCCGCAATTTAAGGATTTTTATTAAAATCAAGCAGCTTTGAGAGCTCAGTTTTCCTTAAAGGAAACAGCTTTTGTCTTTATTTTTAAATAAAGACTTAGGAGCCGCTTTTATGAAATAAAGCAGCCTTAGGAGCTCTTGCTATAAAATACCGCAGCTTTAAGAGCTTTCCGTAGGCAGTAAAGCCATTATTGGAGCTCTCGATAGAAAATAAAGCCATTTTAGGAGCTTTTTTTGGATAAAATCGAGCAGCTTTAGGAGCTTTGTGCTCAGGATCGAGCGGTTTTGAGCCAAATCCGGGCGGGATCGGGGCTGGGTCTCGGCCGGGCGCTGCCGCCGCCGGGCTCTGCCTTATAAAGGGCCCAGCGCCGCCCCCGCGGGGGCGACAAAATAGTCCCCAAAATCGCCAAAAAAGGGCAGCACCCCCCAAAAATCCACCGCCCCTAATGCGAAAAACCCTCTTGTCTCATTATTTTCCTTTTTTTACCTTTTTCTTGGATTTTTTTCCCTCGCAAACCGCGTCACCCCCCCGCCCCGCGCGCCGACCGCGGGCCTTCGGCCGCCCCACGCGGTCCGGCAGGATAATGGTTAAATTTAACAGCGATTTTTCCTTCGGTTTGGCCAATTCTGCCCTAAAATCCTTCTGCTCGACCTTCCCGGGTGGTTTTAGAGCTTTTTTTTGGTTTTTTATTCATTCATTTTACTGCCGGTTTTGCTTTTGCTGCGTCACGGGAGCTGGGCCGCAGCCGGTCACGGATCGTGAGGGGATAAAAAGTTAAAGAGGGGGCACAGACCCCAAATCCCCCAATTTTCACCGATTTTTATTCCCTAAAAATCCCAAACGACCCATTTTTAAACCCTTTTTCCACCCTGGTCCAGCACAGCCCAAAACCATCACTTTAATTCCTCTTTTTTTTTACAGAAATACACCAAAATATCAACACTTCTCCCCATTTCAGACTATGCCGAGTCATGGAAGTCTCTGTTTTCAATCAGGGAGAATAAAATCCAAATATTTTGAGACATTTGGAGGCTTTTTATTTTGTTTCCTCATTTTGAGGCTTTTCCGGGCAGGAAATGACACCCCAAAAGTGCTGGCAAAGAGGGGACAACCCCCCCCGAAACCCTTTAATTATCATTCATTAAAGCTGCTCTGAGCTAATTAAAGCTGCTGACAAAGCCAGGGAGGCATTTTGGGGCTGTGGGAGGAGCTGCTCCGACATTTTTGGGGCGTTTCCTGCAAGAGAAACAATTTCCTTATTGTTATTAATTATTTTCTGGACTATTCCACCATTAAAACGCTCAAATGGAATTTTCCCTCCCTCCTTCCCCCCATTTCAGGTGCTGGAAAAGGCCTCCCCCAAAATATCCTGAATTTAGAGAAGATTTATCTCAAAGATAATTTTTACAGCACTAATTCGCCCTTTAACAGCTGCTTTAAGCCTTAATTTAAAATTTAAAATTATTTTAGCTACTCTAACACGGCCAAAGTTCAAGTTTTCTGCATTAAACTCCCCCAAAAGCTGCTTTTTCTCAGGGGCTAGTCCTGGAGGGGGTTTAAAAGCATTTTTCATGAAAAAAGTCAATGAGGTTTTCACCAAAATTCTGAGTTTTATCAGGGAAGAAAAAGGGAGAGGATTAACTTCAATAATTCGGCAGCAATAATTTGTCCATTGTTAATTGTTTTTAACCACACCCCCCTGATTTCAGCTTCATTTTGTTTTCTCACTTCTGATATGCCTAAAATTCATTTATTTGAATGGAAATGCCTCCAAAAGCTGCTTTTTCCTCAAGAGCTGAGCCTGGAGAGGCCATTTTAAAGCATTTTCTTCTAGAAAGAGCCTCTTCACCAAATCCTGGGCGTTTCTTGGGAAAAAATTCGAATAAAAAATACAACAAAAATAATTTTTACTAAAACTTCTATAGAGTCTCAACAGCATTTGAAGGTCAGTTTAAGCCATTTTTGGGGCACAGACACAAGTTTTGCTCTCAAAAATCATCACTAAGCCAAACCCTGCAGCTTTTCAGCTTTTTTAAAACCCAATTAGTTCCTTTTTAACCCAAAGTAGGAATCTGCCCCTCCACCCCCCCACGCTCCTTTCTCAGTGGGTTTTTGAGGCAAAACCACCTCAATTCTTCACTCTAAACCCAGCATTTCCTTGAGGATTTCCAGCTTTTTACAAACCGAGCCTTTTTAGCGGCTTTTCACACAAAAATTACCTCAGGAAAAGGGGCCCATGCAGGAGGGACTTCACCGCGTCCCCTCCTCTGCGGGGCCCCATTGAAACTGCCGCTAAACGGGCACAGACCCCCTCCCCCCGCTCGTTCCCCTCCCCCACAGCTCCCATTTTGATTCTACCCCGCCCCCACACCCATTTACAGGCAAAAAAAAATTGGGGGCGGAAGCGGCCGCGGAGGGATCCGGCGGAGGGATCCGCGGGAGGAGCCGCAGTGAAGTAACGGCGGTCACGTGGCCGGCGGAGGGATCCGCGCGCGGAGGGATCCGGAGGGGGTGACGCGTAAGTGGGCGGGGCCGCACGGAGACCCCGCCCCTCCCCGCGCTTTGCCGCAGTCGCCGCGGGGGCGGCGCCGGGGGCGGGGGCGCGGCGCCATCGCTGCGTTCCCATCGCTGCGTTCCCATCGCTGCGTCCCCCCCCTCATCGGGCCGGGAAAGCGCCGAGTCACCTCCGCGTCCGGACAGACTGTACGCTTAAAAAACCCAACCTTTTGTCCTTGGTTTTACCTCAGAGTTGCTTCAGGAAAATCTCGGTATGACCGATTTTCCTGAGAAAATGACCAGTTCCCTTACTGGTTTTACTTCACCAATGTCTCATTTCCCTCTGAGACGTCTGGTTTGTCGCAAAAATGTTTTCGCTTTCCCTCAAGAAGTGTCCGATTTGCCTCAGAAGTGTCCAATTTGCCTCGAAAATGTCTTAGTTACGTCATCAATGTCCTACTTCCCTAAAAAGTGTTCGGTTTTCATAAAAACGCTTCATATCTCTCAGGAAGGTCCCGATTTCCCTCAGAAATGTTAAATTTTACCTCAGAAATGTCTCACTTCCCTCAGAAAAATTCCTTTTATTCAGTCATAATCCCACTATTCCCCCAAAATGGCGCCTGCCCACAGGAGGCGGGGAGGGGAGCGCGTCCTTCACGATTTCCCTCAGGAAACATTTATTCCAAAACATTCCTTTATCACATCAAATATTTATACTTTCTTCCTTTTTTAGTTTGCAAATACTGGGTTTCAGAGCAGTTTATCCGTTTTCATTTAAGCCCCGGTAACACCGACTCCTCCCACAGCACCGGTTCTCCCTTAAAAAATCCTTAAATTTCTAAAAAGCACCTTAAGAAAATGAAGTTGTTCGGGACTGAGGCGGTTTTGCCGCAGAGTGGAGGCGTGTAGGGTTTAAATGGTAAAAAAAATAAAGTGATATTTTGGTTGAACGCAGCTGCGCTGGGTGGTAAAAGGGGCGGGGGAAAATGAGATTAAACAGTGAAAAAGGGGGATTTGGGGTGGGTTTGTGAAGGTCCCAAATGGACAATGAGCTATGCCCCGAAATCAGCAGGACTTGCCCCAAAATTGGTGGAATTTATCCCAAAGGTCTCGTTAGTGCTAATGAAGGGGACTCCACAAAACACAGAACCCCCGACACGTGTGACACGTGTGACACTCGCGTGTCCCTCAGTCCCCAGGCCCAAATGGCCGCTGCCACGTGGGGACGCCATTTGGCCACAAACCCCCCAAATTGGCCCACAACACCCCCAAAATTGGCCCAAAACCCCCAAAAATTGGCCCCAAAACCCCCCAGAATTTGCCACAAACCCCCCAGAATTGTTCCCAAGCCCCCCAAAAATTGGCCACAAACCCCCCAAATTGATTCCCAAACACCCCAAAATTGGCCCAAAACCCTCCAAAATTGGTCCCAAACCCCCCAAAATTGGCCCCGAACTGCCGTGGCTTGTCCCAAACCCCCCCGAAGGGACCCCAAGCTGCCTGGAATAGACCCCAAACCCACCCAGAACTGGCCCCAGAATGTCCCAGCTCCACGGAAAGTGGCCCCACACCCCCAGGGGCTGGCTGCAAAATGCCCTGCATGATCCAAAATCGGCCCCAAAAATCCCAAACTAGCTCAAAACTGCCGTGAATTAACCCCAAACACCCCAAAGAAGCTGCAAACCTCCCTGAATCAGCTTTGATCTGCCCCAAATCACCCTGAATCATCCCCAAACTGCCTCAAACTGCTCTGGATTATCCCCAAATCGACCCCGATTTGCCCCATTTTTTTTGTTAAATCATAGTTAAAAATATGAAGTTCAATTTTATGTTATGCTTTTGCTTTTCTTGCTTTTAGTAGTACAGATTTATCAATTAGCCAACTTAAAGTGTTTAAGTAATTTTAGTTAATGTATTAAATTTAAATACCCTTTGTCTCTTCAACAGAACCCCAGAAAAACTCTTTTTCACGTGTTTAGCTATCCTTGGAGTTGTACTGTTAATGTAAATCTGCGGGTGCTTTGCCATGATAATTATTTGTTCCTGAATGAAGCAGGTAAGTTTTGCTTTGATGACCAGGTGAAAGGAGCAGGGCTGACCAAAACCCTCCTGAAATTATTTTTTTTTTGCCCCAAACCCTTCCCAAAATGTCCCAAATTCCACCAAACCCCGCCTGGGGAGAGGGGCAGTGCAGTTTATTGGGGGGTGTGGGTACAAAGAGAGGGAGGCCTCGGGGGCTCCCAGTGCTCCCAGTCTGAACTGGGAGGGGTTCGGGGGGCCCGGGGGGGCTCAGCCCTGCTCGGGCCCGGCCCCCCCCGAGCCCCCCGCCACGGGGGCGTAGGAGCCGCCCCCAGACCCGCCCCCGGCTGAAGAAGGAGGCCGAGCGCCGGGGGGGCTTCACCCGCCGCAGCTCCTGCCCTGGAGGGGACATTGGGGGCACCCTTAGGGCAGGAGGCACCTCGGGGTGCCCTGCGCCACCCCCGGTGTCCCCATTCCCATCCCCAGGCTCTGCCCCCAGACCACCCCGGACCCCGAATCCCCTCCTCGTCATTGCCCCCCCACCATGTCCCTGTGGCTGCCCCCCTTGTCCCCTGGAAGCTCCTGGGTCCCCGTCCCCGACCCCTGCGCTCCATCCCCCACATGCGGGGGTCACCCCGTGTGTGTCTGTGTCCCCCTGTCCTCCTTTCCCCCCCACATCCCCCATGTCCCCACGGTCCCTGATGTCCCCGCTGTCCCCGGTTTCCCAATGTCCCCCCGTGTTCCCGCTGTCCCCCATATCCCCCCGATATCCCGGATGTCCCCGCTGTGCCCCCGTGTCCCCGATATCCTGGATGTCCCCGCTATCCCCATTGTCCCCGATATCCCAGATGTCCCTCCGTCCCCAGTGTCCCCGCTATCCCCAGTGTCCCCGATATCCCGGATGTCCCCGCTGTCCCCAGTGTCCCCGATATCCCGGATGTCCCCGTGTCGCCGCTGTCGCCTGTCGCACCCTCCCGCACGTAGTCGATGGTCGCGAGGCGCTGCAGGCGGGGCTCGGTCACGCTCTTCTGCCGCCGCAAGGGGGCGCCACGCGCGGCCCGGCTCGGGGGGCGGGGCCGCGGCTGCAGCAGCGGCGGGGGGCGGGCCTGTTCCTCGGGGGGCGGGGCCTGTTCCCTCGGGGGGCGGGGCCGCCCCGCCCAGCTCGATGCAGCACTCGATGAGGGCGCTCATCAGCTCCGCCTGGGGGCGCTGTGAGTGCGGGACCCCCAAAACACCCCAGGGACCCCCCCAGAGACACCCCAGGGACCCCCCCAGGGACACCCCCAGCGACCCCCAAAACACCCCTGGAACCTCCCTAGAGACACCCCCAGGGACCCCTAAAACACCCCAGGGACCCCCCCCCAAAAACACCCCAGGACCCCCCCAGAGACAGCTACAGGGACCTCCCCAGGGACCCCCAAAATACCCCACAGACACCCCCAGAGACACCCCCCAGAGACCTCCCCAGGGACCCCCAAAACACCCCAGGGACCCCCCAGAGACACCTACAGGGACCTCCCCCAAATACCTCAGGGACCCCCGCCCCCCAAAGACCCCCAAAATGCTCCCAGGGACCCCCCTAGGGAACCCCCAGGGACCCCCCAAAACACCCTCAGGACAACCCCCCCCAGGGACCACCAAACCCACCCCAGGGATCCCCAAACCGACACCGCAGGACTCCCAAACTGACCCCCGTGGACCTTTGGGGACCCCAAACTGACCACAGGGACCCCCCCAAGTGTTCCCAAACTATCCCCTCACTGACCCCCCAAGTGTCCCCCAAAGCCCCCCAGGTGACCCCAGAACTTCCCAGGCGCCTTCAACCCCCCGAATGCCCCCGGAGTGCCCCCCCGAGTGCCCCCCGCTGCCCCCCCCACCGCACCTGGGGGGAGAACACCCGCAGCAGTCGGTTCACGGGCGCTCCCTCGTGGTCCCCATCGAACTCCAGCCAGAGCTGGGGGGGCTCTGAGGGTCCCCCTCCTGCCCCGCGGGGTCCCCGTCCTGCCCCACGGCCCCCACCAGCTCCCAGCACAGCTCGGGGGTACGTCAGGGACAGCAGCACGTGCTGGGGGGGCACGGGGGGGTCACCCGAGTGCGCCCCACCCCCATCCTGCCCCCCAGCCCCCCCTCAGTGCCCCCCAGCCCCCCAGTACCTTCTGGCGGGGGTCGATGATGGTGACCCCCTCGAGCCCCCACGGCGACGCTGACGGGCCGCAGCCCCCCGGCCCAGCAGCCCCCCGATGGGCGCTCGATGGCTCCCCGGGAAGAAGGCGCACCTGGAGGGGGTGGGACACACCTGGGTCACCCCCAAACACCAGGGATCCCCCCAAATTTAAATGCAGTGTGGGGTCCTCAGAACAAAAGGAATTTGGGGGTCACTGAGGGTCTGGGGGGGTCCCTGGGGGGCAGTGTGGGTGCACGGGGGTCTTTTGGGGTTCCCTGGTGATCTGGGGGGTCCCCCGTCAATCTGGGGGGTTTTGGGGTGGTGCCTGGAGGGGTCCCTGGGAGGAGTCGCTGTGAGGTTTCCTGGGGGTCTGGGGGCGTCAGTGGGGGAGTCCCATGGGGGGTGCCCCATTTGGGGTGCCCATGGGGGGTCTCTAACAGGGGGTGTCCTATTGGGGGTCTCTAACTGGGTTGTGCCCATGTGGGTCTCTAATTGGGGGGTGCTATTGGGGGTCTCTAACTAGGGGTGTCCCATTGAGGGTGTCCCATTTGGGGTGCCCCATTTGGGGTGCCCATTTGGGGGTGCCCATTTGGGGTCTCTAACCGGGGGTGTCCCATTGAGGGTGTTCCATTTGAGGTGTCCCATTTGGGGTGCCCATTGGGGGTCTCTAACAGGAGTGCCCATTGAGGGTCTCTAACCGGGGGTGCCCATTGAAGTCTCTAGCAGGGCTGTCCCATTGGGGGGTCTCTAACCGGGAGTGCCCCATTTGGGGTGTCCCATTTGGGGTGTCCCATTGGGGTCTCTAACCGAAGGTGCCCATTGGGGGTCTCTAACCGGGGGTGCCCACTGGAGGTCCCTAGCAGGGAGGTGCCCATGGGGGGTCTCTAACCAGGGCTGTCCCATTTGGGGTGCCCACTGGGGGGTCTCTAACCAGGGCTGTCCCATTTGGGGTGCCCACTGGGGGTCTCTAGCCGGGGGTGCCCACTGGGGAGTCTCTAGCCGGTGTCCCCCCCCTCACCCGTAGCCGGGCAGGGCGTGGCAGCGCCGCAGGAAGTCCCGGTACAATCCGGCAGGGGGCGCCTCGGGGCCCGGCGCACGCGCAAACGCCTCGAGCAGCCGCTGGGAGGGGGCCCGGCTCGCGCGAGCGCTCGGAACAGCGCCCCCCAGCGGGCCGGAGGACCCGGCGGCAGCACCTCCCCAGCAGCGGCCTGGGGGGGAACGAGGGGGACACCGGGGGGGGTCAGCGGGGGGGTCACACGGGGGTCGGGAGGGGCACGGGGGCACATGCGGGGTGGGGGTCCCGTGGGGTGGGGCGGGGAGCGATTCCTGTGGGTGTGTCCCACGGGTGGGGGGTCCCATGGTGGTGTCCCAGGTCTGGCTCCCAGGTGGAGGGGGGGGGGTCCCGTGGGCGAGTCCCGGGTATGGGGGTCCCGTGGGTGAGTCCCAGGAGTGGGGGTCCCGTGGGTGAGTCCCAGGAGTGCGGGTCCCGTGGGCGAGTCCCGGGTATGGGGGTCCCGTGGGCGAGTCCCGGGTATGGGGGGTCCCGTGGGTGAGTCCCAGGAGTGGGGGTCCCGTGGGCGAGTCCCGGGTATGGGGGGTCCCGTGGGTGAGTCCCAGGAGTGGGGGTCCCGTGGGTGAGTCCCAGGAGTGGGGGTCGCGGGGGATGCCCCCGGGTGTGGGGGGTCGCGGGGGATGCCCCGGGTGTGGGGGTGGCGGGGGATGCCCCGGGGGGTCCCAAAGGGGTGGGGGGCCACGGGCGAGGGGTCCCGCGGGGGTCCGGCCGTGCTGACCGCAGGCTGAGCTCCGTGTGCCGGCCGGGCTCGAAGGGCCCCAGGCGCAGGCGGCAGCTGAGCCCCCCCAGCTCGGCCGCCTCGGGGGGGTCCACGGGGTAGCGACCCCCGCGCAGCTGCTCCCGCGCCTCCTCATAGAGCAACCGCAGCAGCTCCTCCTCCTGCAGCTGCGACCCACAGAGACCCCCGGGTCACCCGGAGAGACCCCCAAAGCAGCCCAGAGCCCACCCCGCCCCCCTGCGCCCCTCACCTCCAGCTCGCGGCTCTTCGGGAAGAACACGTTCCTGCGCAGCTGCAGACACGGCTCATCTGGGGGGCAGCGGTCAGTGGGGCCGGGGGACCCTCGAGGGGACCCCCCGAGCCCCCCAGCGCTCACCTTGGGCGATGGCCGCGGGCGAGCCGAGGCTGAAGCGCAGCAGCAGCTCCGGCCAGTGCCGCACCAGGCGCAGGGGTCGGTGCCGCGGCTTCAGCTGCACCTCTGGGGGGGACACGGGGCTGGCACCCGCCGGGGACCCGCAGCGACCCCCGGGGACCCCTCCCCGCCACGGGCACTCACCCACAGGGGCTCACGGAGCCCCCCGCACCCCATTCTCCAGGGGAATCCCGCACCGAGCAGCTCCGGCCACAACCGAGCTGTGACCGCTGTCCCCGTGTCCCCTCGATGTCCCCCCCAATGTCCCCCATTCCACCCCATGTCCTGCCCCGCTGTGTCCCCCGCTGTCCCCATGTGTCCCCCCCTCCTCTCACCGAGCAGCTCCGACTCCAACCACAGAGCTGTCACCCCACCGTGTCCGTGTCCCCCACAATGTCCCCTCCATGTCCCCCTGTCCCCCCAATGTCCTCTTTGTTCCCCCTCAATGAGCAGCTCCGACCCCAACCACCCGCCATGCCCGCGGCCCCGCGTCCCCCCAATGTCCCCGTGTTCCCCCAGTGTCCCCATGTCCCCCCTGCCCCCCCAGTGCCCCCCTGCCCCCCCTCACCGAGCAGCTCCGACCCCAGCCACAGCGCCAGCGCGTCCCCCGCGGCGGGCGGGAGGCGCAGCGCCCCCTGCAGGCGGCGCAGCAGCTCGGCGGCCGTGGGGCCCGGGGGCGGCTCCAGCGGCAGCGGCAGCGCCGACCCGTCCGGCAGGTACAGCAGGGCTGGGGGACACGGGCGGGGGCTCTGAGACCCCCGGGACCCCCCACACACCCCCCGGGACCCCCACGATCCCCCCCCGAACCGACACACCCCAACACACACAGCGCCGACCCATCTGGTACAGCAGGGCTGGGGGACGCGGGGGGCTCTGAGACCCCCACTCAGGGAACCTCAGACCCACTCGGGACCCCCAAACCTCCGCCGGGACCCCCACCCCCCTCCCCCCAGACTGACACACCCCCGGGACCCCCCAGGGACACACCCAAAGAACCCACGGGGGTCCCACGGCCACGCCCTCCCCAAGACCACCCCCCAAAGGGTCCCACGCCTCCCCGGGGGTCTCACGGCCCCCAAAGAGCCCCACGCCACCCCCACCCACGGGGGTCCCACGGCCACGCCCACACCGGGACTCACGGCTCCGCCCCCTCCCGTGGCCCCGCCCCCTCACCGGCAGCGCCCGGCGGGGCGGACGCGCCTTCCCCCTCCCCCTCCCCCTCCCCGTCCATGAGCGGGGTCACGGAGGGGTCACCGTGAGGTCACCGTGGGGTCACCGCGGGGTCACGGCTCCGCGCGCTCCTCGCGCCGTTCCCGCGCGCGGGGCGGAAGCGCCACGGGTGGGCGGAGGGGGCGTGGCCTCCGGAGTGACGTCATTGCGAGGGCGTGGTCAGGCCAGGGCGCGGCGCCCCCTGGCGGAGGGGAGGGCTGGGATCAGCCCGGGGGGAGGTTCGGGGGGTCCCGGAGGGTTCGGGGGTCAGCGCAGGAAGAGGCGGAGCCGCTGTACGAAGTATAGAACCGTGTATTCCTCTGTGCGCGGCGGGGGGGGCGGCCCGGGGGGCTCGGAGGGGATCGGGGGGATTTTTGGGCGGGGGGGGTCCCGGCAGGACCCCGAAGGGTCCCGACGCCAATCGGGACTCTCGAAATTAAAAAATAAACCCAAAGAAATACCCGGGGAAGGGGGCGAGGGGCGCGGTAAAAAACCGATCCGAGGTTGGGAGAGGGGCGGTTTTGGGGAGGGGGAGGGTCCCGCACCCCACGAGGGGGGGTCCCGCTCGCCCCCACTGCCCCCCCCCTCCGGCGCGCCGCCCGCAGGGGGGGACACACACACAGAGACACAGAGACGCCCCCGCTGCGGCGGGGTCGCGCGGGGGCGGGCAGGTGACATCCCCCAAGGGGTGACGGCGGCGGGGAGGGGGCGACTCGGGGGGAGACACGCGCGGAGACCCCCCCTCACACGTAATACTCCTTGTCCTTGTTGCGCCGCGCTTTGCCCGGCGCTTTGGGGGGCGCGGGCGCCGCTTTCTCCTTGGGGGTCCCGGCGGGCGGGGTCGGGGAAGCGGCACCGGGAGCCCCTCCCGGGCCCCCCCCGGGAGCGGCGGGGGCCGCCCCGATGTAATGGCGGCTCTGGTCCACCTGGTAGGAGCCCTCGTCGCGGTTGCGGTACTTGTACATGGCGTAGAGCAGGATGAGGATGCAGAGCGCGGCCGCCGCCACGATGCCGACCACCATGCCGGTGGTGCCGCCCGCCTCCCGCACCACCTCCACCGCTCCGGGCGCGGCTGTGGGCGGCACGGGGGGGCGCCGGGTCACGGGAGGAGCCGAGCCCCCCCCGCGCCGCCCCCCGCCCGCCCCTTCCCTCGGGTGCCGCTCGCCCGCCGGCACCAAACCGGGCGGAGCCGCGCCCGCCACCGTGGGCTCGGTGCCGGCGCCGCGGGGCGCGGCCGTGGCCGCCGGGGGGGCGGCGGCTTCGGGGCTCCCCCCGCCCCCCAGCCCCGCGAAGTCCTCGTCGTCGGCCGGCGGCTGCTCGGGGCCGGGAGCGTGGCCGGGCTCGGGGTCGGGGTCCGCCGCCTCCCCCGAAGCGAAGCCCGAGGGCTCGTCGCAGTCGGGGCCGCAGCCCGGGGGGACGCGGGGGGCGGCGGGGGGCGCGGGGGGGCCCGGGGACGCCGGCAGCACCAGCTCCCCGCCTGCGGAGACAGAAAGGGGACGGGGGGACCCCCGTCAGCCCCCGGCACCGCGCCCGCTGCGCCCCCCGACCCCCCCCCGCCGCCTCCGCGCCAGCTCCGCTCTCTCTCTCTCTCTCTCTGTCTCTAGGTTACTTTTTTTTTAGCATTTTTAGCTTTTTTAGCTAATTTTTCCTCTACTTTTTTTTTCTCGGTTTTTTGTTTTTAAGAGCAAACCGCGGCGCTGCCGTCAACTTACATCGCGGGATGGGGCCGGGTGATTTTAGCGTGGAGGAAAAAGAAATTGCAGGAAGGAAGGGAAAGCACACAAAAAACGAGAGAAAGAGAAAAAAGAGAAAAAAAGAACAAAAAGAAAAGAAGAGAAGAGACACTCGGTGAGAAGGTGCCGCGGCCACCCCTGCGGCGCCAGCGCCCGGCCCCGGCCGGCCCCGGCCACCGCCGGCCACCAGCGGCCCCGGCCATCGGCCACCGGCCCCGGCCATCAGTGCCCGGCCATCAGCCATCGGCCACCGGCCGTCAGCCTTGGATCCATCTGTCCATCCATCCATCTATCCAGCCAGCCATCCATCATCCATCCATCATCCATCATCCATCCATCCCTCATCCATCCGTTCAGCCATCCATCCATCCATCCATCCCTAAAGCCACCCATGGATCCTTGAATCCATCCTTGAATCTATCCTTTAGCCCATCCATCTGTTCATCCATCCATCCATCCATCCATCCATCCATCCATCCATCCATCCATCATCCATCCATCCATCCATCCATCCATCCATCCATCCATCCATCCATCCATCATCCATCCATCCATCCATCCATCCATCCATCCATCCATCCATCCATCCATCCGTCCATCCATGAATCATCTGTCCATCCCTAAATCCATCCATCCATCCTTGAATCCATCCATCCTTGAATCCATCCGTCCGTCCATCCATCCATCCATCCATCCATCCATCCATCCATCCATCCATCCATCCCTGAGCCCATCCAGCCATCCCTAAACGCAGCTGTGTCCATCCAGTCCTCATCTGTGTGTGCATCTGTCTTTGATTCCATTCATCCTTGAATCCGTGTGTTCACTCATCCGTCCATCCATGAATCATCTGTCCGTCCCTCAATCCATCCATGGGTCCTTGAGTCCATCCTTGAATCTATCCTTGAATCCATCCATCCGTCCATCCATCATCCATCCATCCATCCATCCATCCATCCTCAAACCCATCCACCCATCCTTGTGTCCATCTGTCCATCCACTTGTCCATCCGTGTGTCCATCCATCCATGGATCACTGTCCATT